>JAZGLO010000284.1:1637500-1925000 GCA_036873155.1 Biomphalaria sudanica
ATTTCGAGTCAAAGAATTTCCAGTCCAAGTATTTCCAGTCCAAGAATTTCCAGTCCAAGTATCTCCAGTCCAAGTATTTCCAGTCCAAGTATTTCCAGTCCAAGTATTTCGAGTCAAAGAATTTCCAGTCCAAGTATTTTCAGTCCAAGTCTTTTCAGTCCAAGTATTTCCAGTCCAAATATTTCCAGTCCAAGAATTTCCAGTCCAAGTATTTCGAGTCAAAGAATTTCCAGTCCAAGTATTTCCAGTCCAAGTATATTCAGGTCTTAAATTATTCCTTACCCAAAAAGATTGTTTCAAATATTTTAACGTTTGTGTGTTAGGATTGAATTATAATTGCGTTATGATGACCTGTTTTGGTTTTATACGGGGATTGTGTGTTATTATTGTTATCACACACTACTTCCAAAACACAAAAACAATAACAACTGGTTATTAAGTATTCTAGTTAAATGCAGGAAACTAAAGAAGAACAAAAAATACCCAGAAATCCAGAAAGGTAAAGCCACAATTCTTTAATCTGTAGGCAAGGGCACGTCTACACAAATGCTTCTACTTCCATAGTTACATTAGAGAATGGAACGGGTTGCCTGAATCAGACAAAAAAAAAGACGACTTAGAAGAGCTTAAGTCTTAAATTAACATGCACAACTAGAGTGGATGGACGTAGGACGTATTCTTCCTTTTTATCAATAATTAAAGGAACGTCTGCAATTGATTAGATAAGACAAGATTATATGAACTACATTACATTGTAGTGATTGAGAAATACTAGTCAATGTGAAAAGAAAATATTCAGCAAGGTAATCAACTCTGCTGAATAATCTCTTCTTAATGATATTCTCTTTTACATCAAATTCTAATCGATAAGACAAAAATTTCATATTCCACAATAAATGTTTGCTCGCGATATACTGTTTTTATTTACTAAGCATGTATATTTAAACTTTTATTTGTAAGTATGTTTTGTGTACATATCGTAATTGCATTAGCATAAACGTTTGTTATGTCCCTTTAACAGTCTATCTTGTGCAAACAGTTTGAAACCAAACAGCTGGGAGTCTAGACCGGTTATCTCCCTCTCCCCCTGGTATTTCCCTTACAGATGTTGAAAAGGGTCATCGAGTTATCTTTTCATTTCTTCTGCCTGATAGAGGAAATAGATCCCACAGCGAGGCTGGATTGATTCCTAACTGACTTACCATTAACCCCTGCCGGACTCAGTTCCACCTTTGCTCACTATTCCTTGAAAAGGCGAGAAACTGAAGAGAAATGATTTTACGCTTCAGGATTAGAACCAATCTTACATCATAATTGGATTATTTTTAAACTTGGAATTACTTTTGTTTGATTAGGGAAAAGTAAAGCATAAGGCAGTGCAGGGCGTAACTAAGATTATCAAATGCATACATCCTTAAATAGCAAAATATAAGCACACATTTCTGACATCTAACCAAATGGGAATGCACTTCCCAGTACAGATACAGCTAAATAGCTAGGCTAAGAAGCAAACAAAGAACAAATCAAGAGAGAGACGGTACATAAATAGTAACTTGATTGATTTTTTTTTAAGGCACACTAAAGCGCATGCGCAAAATGAAACTCATTGAAGTGTGACAATACATTTCTGAATGTGTTGTTTAATTAGAGAAACTAATGCCAATAAAAAAAACGATATAGAATACTATTCTAATTATTAATTATATTATTTGCACTAAACACTAAAAAAAAAATTGAGAAATTCATAATACAATTTCAAAAGGGGAAACCAGAAATTAATCTTGTAATTAGCATTGAAATAATAAAAGGCTTTGTACAAACGCTCTATGTTGACAAGGGCCTGCGGGCCACATCCAGTCCTTGGCGCTGTGTTCTCTGGTACGAAGAAAGTTCCGTCGCCACAACTTAATAAAGTCGCAGACGATGAATTTCATTGAACCCGAAAAAATTTTGTTTCGGTGATGTGGTCCGTAAAACCTTTTTATAAAATAATATGTCCCCAATGTGAAATGGTCTGTACACAACTCTGTTTCAATTGGAAACATGAGTCGCTAAGGTGAGTGACTTCAACTTTAACCTTTAAACTTGCATTTACTGGCTCCGAGCAGCACCCCTCCCCTCTTTTTAGAGTTAGTAGCACACGTTCTATTGATATAGTATCTATATGATGAGTAAGAGATACTCTTACAAGCGAGGCAACTACTTGTAAAGTCACAGCGTCTTATTTTATTGTAGCTGAGCTTCCATGCATTTGTGATTTTAGATAAGACACCAATAAACTATTAAATTGCTTTTCGTTACGCATTTATTCCAATGTGTTATTTTATTTGGCACCTAATCATAATTAGTTAGTTTGCTATCAACCACAAAACTCTATTCTATTAGTACTCCAGCAGTGGTAATCTCTGTGTTTAACGTCGTACTTGAAATGTGCAGCCGCGCTCTTATCTCTGGCTACACGAGAACCACTTCAATTCAGTTGATTCGGATCATAGTTTTGACTTCTGGCTAATAACTTGTGTTTATTGACTTGAAGAGGACCACACACGCACGCACACACGTGCACACATTCACACAAACATACGTACTAAAACAATACGCTAACTATTACGTATGCGTCAATATGATCAATGTCTGTGTGTGTGTGTGTGTGTGTACATTTTTTGGTTTTGTTGAATGGCTTTCGTAAAGCAAATCTTTCATGTTTACTTCTAGTCTGCTTAGTGCTTAGTGGTCCAATCTCTTATGTTGATCAGTTGGAGGTGGGGGTGGGGTGGAGAGGGTATCTACTAGAAGCAAGCACTACTCAGCTCAAGTCAAGATTCGAACTCTAGCTCCTTTGATGGGCAGCCATGCTGTTTTTGTCCCTCAGCCACACATCCCTGTCTAACCCTAATAGCTCCGGATGTGACCAGCTGGCCGTAGTTTTGGAACCACTGTAATGCATGCAAATAACTCGAGATACCATGTGTTTCCTTGAGAACTCATCATAATTAATATGTTATTCTTTCTCTAATTAAGCAATCTCTAACAAAAATGCAAGCATACAAATATATGTCCTACTTGCAGAAACAGTTGTCTACCTGTGGTGGGTAAAAAAAAATTATTTGAATTTTTAATTTAACATTCATTAGTTATTAATAGAAAACAATCGGTCTGGGAGTTCTGTAAAGGAGGTATTTTCTTTTTAAAATGTATTTTTAATGTTTAACTAAAGACTTTATCTTTGTCAGATGTTATTATTATTTTTTCAAAGCAGACATGAACTCCATCTATCTGTCTGTTTGGGTGGACTCCTGATCACGTGATTTCATCCACTCCCCATTCTCGGATCAAGTTGAGAAACTCTGTACAGTACAGTTATTCATTGTTCAGGACAAAACATGAATCATATTTAATGCGTCGTAATTAATTAATTTTGTGTTTAATAGAAAGTGTACTTACTTTGGGGAACGTAAGCCTGGTCTAGAGAATTAGGTCGTTCGCTAAAGATTTCATAGACCGTTTAGAACATTGATGCCCAAAAATACGGCCCGCGTTCCAGATTCGGCCTGCGACCTGGTTCCATCCGGCCCGCCGAAACGTCGGCACAAAGTGTAGAAAATCCACGCCCTCCAAAAAAAAAAAAGGTTGAAAAACCTCTGTGTTACTTTTGTCTCTGATGGATTGGTCACTAAGACCTTTAACATTTGTGTGTGTGTGTTTATAAAATGTGGAGGTTCAAAAACAAAAAAGGTATAATCGGCATTCTGAGGCAAATATGGCGGCATTCTTGTTGTTATGCTTTGTATATATAGAGAGAGTTCGTCCATCGTGGTTCGATGATGACCACTTTGTCATCCAGGGGGCTGAGGGCTTTGCACTGGGGTTGTGTGCCTCCTCATGTGGCTGGTGCTATGTATAAAAGTTTGTTAAACTACACGTAAAGATTTGAGGATCTCTGAGAATATTTGCCAAAATAAGACAAGACCCGCAGGTCGAATTAGGTTGGACATCACTGGTTTAGCCACTAAAATCTATTTGTATATGTCGACTACTTGGTGGGTCAATGTCTAACACGTCGGCTGTCCACCTTGGAGTCTCTAGACCTCGAGTTCAAATTCAGACTCGAACAACTTCAATAGCTTTTGAAAGAGCAGCACGGAAGCCTTCTCGATTCTCCCCTCCCTCCCCCCCCCCCCCCCGCCCAACTAGTCCACAAGAGGGAGATTGGACCATGCTATAAGCATTGAACGTTTTGCTAAACAATAACAATAAATTCAAATATTTCCAATTTGCATCTCAATGTTTTATTATAAGTCTGAATCTATTAAAAATGAATTATATCTTTGATTCCAAATATTAGATTTATACATTCGCTTAACCAGGATTTGTTTGTTTCGTGGAGAGAGAGAGAATTAGGACAGGGTAGAAAATGTTCCATCTTTCATTCATTAGTGATTTACAGTAAAATAATAACTCTTACGAAGCAGTCATCAGCTTCACAAAAGAGGGATCGTTCTTTTTTTAAAATATATGCCTTTTTTTTTTTACTTGTTCTACCATTTATTTTGTCTATCTAAACGTGTTTCATCGCCACAGCGTAACAAAATATGGCGGTAGAATGGAGCCATGCCATGTGCCACCCTATAGGAAACTTGCACCAATTTAGATCATGGCTTTTACGTATTTGTTTTTATTCACATTGAAGGTTTTTAATTTATTTACAGAACTGAAAGACTTATCAGCGAAGTAGTATCAACAAGAAGGGGAGAGAATAGACATAGCACCGGCAAGACGTGCGACTAAGGGAGATAAGCGTCGCGATGAAGACTGCGTGAGTTAAGGAACTTGGCTCACCTAAAAAAAAAATCCATCTCTGTGGTGTGAGTTTGGTTTTCGCGCAATTATTGTTGCCCCTACCTACGTCTGGATTATTTCACCTCAGTCAGTGGATTGTGCTGGATTAAGTGGATTACCGACGCTAAGCCTCGTGGAAATGTAGGATGAAAGGTAATGTCTTTAATTGTGAAACAAAAACAATAACGGAATGTCGTTAACAAAACACACAAACCAAAACAACTGAGTGCTCACAAGTCAAGCTTAGAGAACAGAATACAATTAGAACAGCGAGGGGGATTTAAACTAAAATTGTTGATTAATTTCATAAATTATAGTCACAATTAGCGAGTAGTATTTCGAACGTTGAGGTATATCTATATTTTTATTGGACTAAATTAGTTCCCTTTTAATTGATACTTTTTTTCACTAACTATTTTGTTTACATTATTTAAATATCCGTAACAACAAAGCCCGTAGCTAAAAAAATCATTTATTTTGTACAAAACTTATATCAACTCACTTTGTCTGCCTGACTGGGTGAACTATTCGATTAGATGGTCAACACACAAGTCTTCAGATCGCTTTATCTTCTTTGTTTCTTACTGAAATGCTTAAAGACACTAGACGGGATCTTAACACATTCAGCTCATATCAGAGACAGAGAGAGAGAGAGAGTGAAAGAGAAAGAGAGGGAGATAAGCAGATTACCGTGATTAATTTTTATTGTAAGAATTTTCAATTCTTGGTATTCTACATAACGGATATTAACAATAAAAAAAAATTTTTGATTAACTTCGAAGTTCCGTGTATGAAAATTCCCTCTACAATGTTGCGATCATTCTTTAAATTGATTAAATATCATGAGAAAAAACGTCATTTCAGAGACACATATTAAAATATCTACAAGCATTGAGAGGAGATCAGAAAGGTTGTGTTTTTTTTTGTTTAGTTCTTGAAACAAACGAGACCACAGCTACTTAACCTGAACATTGTATTTAGAGACAAACAAATGTATATTAAGTGTATCAATTAGTTTGGATCAGGCATGTAATTATAGACAGACCTGTGACGTAGCTACGAGCTATTGGTCTCCATTGCCCACAAGTTGCGACGTCGCAGGTCAGTGTTGAGGCCATCTACAACTCGGTTTGACTCTATGTATGCACTGTGTGGTATGTAATGCACATTCCTTAGATATTTAAAAAAAAAAAACATTTTCTGGTGTACATAATTTTGAAAACTTTTATTTTAAATTCCATTGAGTTAATACATTTAAAAACATACATTTCAAGAGATTGTATGGCATTTGATTTGATACTCATCTTCTGTCAGTCTCGTGCTCAAATAGTCACTTCACACACACGTGGTACTGGCAGCATAACATTTCCAGTCCAAAGTCACCAATACACTAAGGTTTGATGACAAGCATTTCAATAAAACTCAATAGCATGAGGCGTAGATAGGGCCCTTCAGTGGTTGACATACTTCCATGCTGCTTCGGGATCACATATGATTCTGTTTAATGTAAGAGTTTGGTCCCTTTGTGTACACTCGGCCATTTATTTATCAACTGTTACTGTATATACTGTATATCAGTGTTATAAAAAAAAGTTATATCAACTCACTCTGTCTGTCTGTTTGTAAGTCTGGTAAAACACCCATTTATTGATCAAGTGGAAATTTGCACTATTACTATAGTAATAGACAAAACATTAATTAATGAAACAAATAGTCAATTAACTTTTTGTAATTAATTATTTTCTTTGATACCAAGAAGGAAAATTAATCCTTTAGTTTTAACAGATATGAATAAACATATAGGGTTTTGTCCCCTTAGATAATTGTACACGTTATTTCTCCCACATCTATTCTCGATCAAGTTGAAATTTAAACAATTATTTATTATACCTAACAAATCATGAATCAATTTATTATGGTAATTAATTATTTTGTTAGATATTGAATAAGATTTATCATCTTTGTATTATTGAGAGATACAGTTGTAAGTGCGTAGCTCTTTAACTTAAAAAAGCTTTTGTTTGTTTGTTTTTTAAAAGGATTTCTTATATTGTTTGCTTCATATAGTTTCTAGAGAATGTAAGAACAGAGCTAGTTTATTTGACATATTTTTATAGTGACATATTTTTATAGTGACATACTTTATATTAACAGACTTGATATTGACATACTAAATTGACAAGTAATACTTTTGGAAGAATGTCTTAAGTCTAAAATGTGATAAGGATGTCGCGGTATTGATTGACTCATTGATTGCCAAGAAATCGTTTGTTCCACAAATTGGATTTTGTTGATGACTAAACAAGTTCCAGAATGGACGGATTTAAAAACTTAATTGACCAATTACCTGGCCTTCAAAATGGTGGAATGGATTTTATCTGCCAGACGCTAGTTGAAATAAAAAGGAGAAAATAAAAAAAAAATGGAATTGTCTTGGGACAACAGATCATTATATAAAGTAGACGTTGGAACTCAAGAGTCTCGTCTGGGTTACTCTTTATAGACAAATCTTCTTGCTCTCTCTCTCTCTCTCGCTCTCTCTCTCTCGCTCTCTCTCTTTTTCTTTGTTCTTGTCTTTCTTTTTCTAGTTCTCTCTCTCACTCTCTCTTTGTCCTACTTCTTGTCGTTCTCTGTGTCTTTCCCTCGCTTTTCTCTTTCTTTCTCTTTCTCTCATTGTTTTGCTTTTTCTCTCTCTCTCCCTTGCTCTTATTCACAATTTCTTTATTTATCACAGTTGCTATTATTCATTATTTATGTTTATCATTTTTTCTCTTTTGTTTGAAATGTGTAGATCTTTTCTTAAATGTCTCTCTCTCTGCCTGGCTTTCTATTTTGTCATGCTAACAAACTCATTGTCTGCCAACAGGGCCTATTGAAGAGTTTAGCACCAACACTTTTCTCAATGCTCCTGTGTGCACCGTGGGAAGGGGCGAGCACCCGCATGCACAACCTGAACATGTTCAGAAAGAAATCGCAATTACAATTTCCCGAGAAAAGTGCTGAGACCGAGTGCAAAGTACTTCTTCCAAGTCGCCTGTCAATGACATCCTTCAGACACTGTACTTAGAGTGTCAATTAAAATGCTATGTTCCTCACACCAAAGACACACTTTCACGTTGGAGAATTCCAGACTCTGACATTTAAAGATTCCTCAACAAACTATGTTGTTTTTTTTTTGTTGATATCTTTATATTGACTATTCCAAAAGTATTTAAAAATATTTCTTTGTCTTTTTTTAGTGTCTCTCGAAATGAAAGTCACAATCGCATTTTGTAGTCTGCCTGTCACATATCAATCTCAATAACTAAAAGCGATATTGAAAATCCAATTCCCTCAATAAAGTTTAATGGCTAATTTTGTTTCTTTAAATCGAGATAGATAGATAGATAGATAGATAGATAGATAGATAGATAGATAGATAGATAATTAGATGGATGGATGGATGGATGGATGATGAATGGATGGA
This sequence comes from Biomphalaria sudanica, assembly GCA_036873155.1. NCBI lineage: Eukaryota > Metazoa > Mollusca > Gastropoda > Planorbidae > Biomphalaria > Biomphalaria sudanica. The sequence goes on from JAZGLO010000284.1 coordinate 1,645,806, forward strand.
TGGTTCTACCTTTTCATGACTTTATTAATCATACCGACTCGCTCATAAGCAGAAGAAAGATGTCAGTTTGTGTTGCATTGTCAATGGACGGTCACACGGTATAACCACGTTGTCACAGAATTACTTTACTTCAAAAGACACAACAATATAGAAACCTTTAGAGTGTCTCTGCTTCTAAACTGATAACTTGGAGACATTTTTCCAAGTGACCGCAGGTTTTCTTCGCGCCTGGAGAGAGCTCCAACTTTTAACGCACTTTATCTCACGCCCAAGGTTCCTTATCACAGAACATGATGTGTCTCCGAGAATCAAACCAAGTCAGCCTGCTCGTAGGGTATGCATTTCGAACTGTCATCAACATGGACCCCTCGCCTCCACCCTCTGTGCCGTACTGCAACTAGTTGGGATAGGGAGTAGTAGCAATGATAAGAGCAAACATTTGTACGATAGCACACAAGATAAACGTTTATTCCCAGTTAAAGGATATGCCGTAATTAATGTGGGATAGAAAATAATAAATTTTGGATATGACGTTCTCTGTTTGGGATATGACGTAATCAGTTTGGGATATGACGCAATCAGTTTCCTTTTTTGTCCGAAACTGACCCAACAAGAAGGAACAAGAACAAAAAAACTAACATCTCAAAATGACAAAGGATTGTTTAGCTCCCCTAGTTAATGATTTGACTAGAGTGCTCAAATACCACTAATGCTGAAAACATAATATATTAGAAATGCTAAAAAAAAGGTCGTCTTTCATGATGCCGATGACTGTTTCGAAAGATCGATTTACTCTTAATCACTAATGAATGACAGATTAAAAAAAAAACGGAATAATTTCAAACAACAACAAAAAAATCCTGGTTCAACTTATTTATAAATCTATTCAGGGTATAGGCAATGGACCTCATTCATCAATCGTAAACAAACAACATTTAGCCACGTGATTCTCTATATCTGTTCTATACAAATTATCTAATCCATAGTAACTGTCACGTGATACGTGTTTCTTATTGTTTTATCAATATTATGACGTGGCTAAATGTGTTTATTTACGATTGGTGAATGAAGTCCATTCTAATGATAGACCTATAGATCTAGAACTGACGGTGCGCACAATGTTACTTAAAGTCTGATGATTTATTAAACTCTTTAATGAACAGTGCTTACATGCGGAAATACACGAAGACTTAATTTGTCCAAGATAAAGATTTTCTAGTCCTTTAGCCTAATTTCAATTAATTTTACCTTGAAAAGTTGAATTGAATTTTGATATTGAATAGAAATATTTTGTGATACATTGGACAGAAGAATGAAGAAAAAAATTTTTTTTTGTTCTTTGCTAAGACCATTAAATTGTTTTGGGGTCAAACGTCATAGCCAGCACACCTAAATATTTAGAAAATCACTCCGCACGCCAGTACTACAAAGTTAAGCGTAATTCTAGGTCAGTCTAATTCTAGGTCAGTCTAATTCTAGGTCAGTCTAATTCTAGGTCAGTCTAATTCTAGGTCAGTCTAATTCTAGGTCAGTCTAATTCTAGGTCAGTCTAATTCTAGGTCAGTCTAATTCTAGGTCAGTCTAATTCTAGGTCAGTCTAATTCTAGGTCAGTCTAATTCTAGGTCAGTCTAATTCTAGGTCAGTCTAATTCTAGGTCAGTCTAATTCTAGGTCAGTCTAATTCTAGGTCAGTCTAATTCTAGGTGTTTACTTGATAGATAAATGTATACAATTAGTGCAGGCTACACTCCCTAGTCTAATTTTTTTTTTCTGTGGTTTTTAAAACTCTTAATAAATAGCAAATTTACTATCTGAAAATTACATCCCAGACTCAGTGTGTACATGCATTATATTAATAGAAAAGGTGCTATTATTAGGACTATTTTCGTAGCTTGTTAAATTCATTCAAACTTCTAGAAAATGCGAAGAGAATGGAATTAAAAGTTTATAACACGATACTAGAAACACTTTGGAAAGTATTAAATTCCACTTGTCTTCACCTGTTTCTAGCACAGCGAGGAAATGTTGACTATTTAATATGTACCTGCATAAACTCCAGCTATACTCTCTCGCATCATTCAAGTAAATATCTCTTATGATTGGATACACGGCTGTATGGTAGGCGATGGTTTTGGAATTCGATTCCTGTCCACTCAATACAGCCTGTCGTTTTGCTAAGGGTTTCCAGATGCATGCACACCCATAGGATAAACAGAAAAGAGAACCTTACAAAGGAGGACAGAAAGGAGGACAAGATTTGCAAAGGAGGAGAGAAAGGAGGACAAGACTTACAAATGAGGACAGAAAAGAGGACAAGCCTTGCAAAGGAGTACAGAAAGGAGGACAAGCCTTGCAAAGGAGTACAGAAAGGAGGACAAGCCTTGCAAAGGAGTACAGAAAGGAGGACAAGACTTGCAAAGGAGTACAGAAAGGAGGACAAGCCTTGCAAAGGAGGACAGAAAGGAGGACAAGCCTTGCAAAGGAGGACAGAAAGGAGGGCAAGCCTTGCAAAGGAGGACAGAAAGGAGGACAAGCCTTGCAAAGGAGGACAGAAAGGAGGACAAGCCTTGCAAAGGGGGTACAAAAAGAAGACTAAAGTAAACATTCAAAACTAGGCTTACAACTTCCTTGATGAGTTACGCTAGTAGATCCTAGGTTATAGAACCACTATATTAAGTATCATACAACCACTATATTAAGTATCATACAACCACTATATTAAGTATCATACAACCACTATATTAAGTATCATACAACCACTATATTAAGTATCATACAACCACTATATTAAGTATCATACAACCACTATATTAAGTATCATACAACCACTATATTAAGTATCATACAACCACTACATAAGGTATTATATAACCAATATATTAAGTATCATGCAACCACCATACTAAGTATCATACAAACACCATATTAAGTATCCTACAATCACTATATTAAGTACTCACAGTGTGAACAGTAGTGACATTTTGTAATGGCTCATCACTGGCACAAACATGCGCTTGGAAACTGACATTTTCAGATTGTAGACTGCCCCGATTGCTCAGAGAAAACTATTCAAACATTTCCAGCACTACATTTTGGGCAGTCTCTTGTTTTCTGTGTAAACATCTCGGACTAAACAAATAGTTGCTCATCAAGAAGATTGTTTGCTATTTAGGAGTGTGTTGAAACCAAAAGATTTAAGAGAATTTAAAAAACAACAACAACATTCAAATGTAGTGTATGCATCTAATATTCAATGTAGTGTATGCATCTAACATTCAAATGTAGTGTATGCATCTAATATTCAAATGTAGTGTAAGCATTTAATATTCAAATGTAGTGTAAGCATTTAATATTCAAATGTAGTGTATGCATCTAATATTCAAATGTAGTGTATGCATCTAATATTCAAATGTAGTGTATGCATCTAATATTCAAATGTAGTGTAAGCATTTAATATTCAAATGTAGTGTATGCATCTAATATTCAAATGTAGTGTATGCATCTAATATTCAAATGTAGTGTATGCATCTAATATTCAAATGTAGTGTATGCATCTAATATTCAAATGTAGTGTATGCATCTAATATTCAAATGTAGTGTAAGCATTTAATATTCAAATGTAGTGTATGCATCTAATATTCAAATGTAGTGTAAGCATTTAATATTCAAATGTAGTGTATGCATCTAATATTCAAATGTATTGTATGCATCTAATATTCAAATGTAGTGTATGCATCTAATATTCAAATGCGGTAAACAACAGATTACAAAGTTTGGCTAATGTCTGCCGACGGAGGACACGACCCTTCAAAAAGAGAGCATGTCCTCTTTATTGCGGACGTCTGTAAATCCGAGTCTTGCAGTGATTTTGAGCTAGGCAAATGCAAAAATAAAATTTTAGAGCGACGCTACATTTTGAAAGTTACCACCAGCCGAGGGGCTCCTCTATTTGTTGTCTAAGAAATATTTCAATTGTCTGAGAATTGATGGAATTGTTTCTATTTATTGGTTTGATTACCAAAGGTTTTGAGATCATCTCAACTTAACATTGTACAAAACGTCTTGCTCTAGAAGAGAATGTCATTGCACCTGGACTACCACGCTAGGGAGGAATCGGTTTTTCTCTTGGTTGAAGTTTTTGAGATCTAAACGTGAATGACAGGCGGACAAACAGACGGCACGAAGCCAATAGTGACATTCCTCCTTTGAGGGCGCAAAGAAGTGTAGTAAAATTTGTTATGTTTATTATTATTCGTATTGATATAAATTTACAAACTAAAATTATTCTCATATTAGTTTATTTTACATTTACTATCACTTTTTATTTGAGAGCTATTCTGAATTGTTATTTTAAGAGTTTGATTGAGCTTGTATTTGATAGTTTTTATCAAAGGTTGGATATACATTTTTGAAAGTTAATTTACCTCAGCTGTTTAAATTCGGTCTATTTATAGGTCTGAGTTGGTCATTTGCTGTGGCGATGCTGCTGTTCGTACGGACACGGACATTCGAAACAGGAATAGACAAAGGTCAGTGCTCATTAGTGTCGGTCTTGAATCAACGTATTTCCTAAGAATTACTAGTAAACATTCTGAATTTTTCTTTACCTCCTGATGTGCTTGACCTTTGATCTACCATTAGGTATTGTCCATTGTTCACGAGAAAAAGGCAATGAGGTTCTTCATGCTGAGAAAGGTGACCATGGCTTCGTCGTCTCTGGTAGCTACCCTGGAAACTACAGGTAAATTACAGACCTTTCAGAAAATTTGTTTCTGGACATTGATGCAGCAATGCAGCATTGCAGACACTTCAAAGCGAATTCATAACATCAGTTCTAAGAGGAGGCGTAGTGAGCAAAACGGCCATTCTCTAGGCCTTTGGTTTTAAGCCTTGTTCGCTTTTCTATGCCTTGTCCAGTATTCTAGAATTGTCTGCTATTTTAGGCCTTGTCCGCTAATCTAGGCATTGTCCGTTATTCTATAACTTATCCGATATTCTGGATCTTGTCGCTAGTCTAGAACTTATCCGATATTCTAGATCTTGTCGCTAGTCTATAACTTATCCGATATTCTGGATCATGTCGCTAGTCTATAACTTATCCGATATTCTGGATCATGTCGCTAGTCTATAACTTATCCGATATTCTGGATATTGTCGAGAGTCTATAACTTATCCGATATTCTGGATATTGTCGATAGTCTATAACATCCGATATTTTAGATCTTGTCGCTAGTCTATAACTTATCCGATATTCTGGATCATGTCGCTAGTCTATAACTTATCCGATATTCTGGATCATGTCGCTAGTCTATAACTTATCCGATATTCTGGATATTGTCGAGAGTCTATAACTTATCCGATATTCTGGATATTGTCGAGAGTCTATAACTTATCCGATATTCTGGATATTGTCGAGAGTCTATAACTTATCCGATATTCTGGATCATGTCGCTAGTCTACAACTTATCCGATATTCTAGATCATGTCGCTAGTCTACAACTTATCCGATATTCTAGATCTTGTCTACTGATCTGACAGTCTCTGATTAGAATCCCTACTTTTGTGTGTCCCAATAAATCAATAATAAATGGCATTGAAGAGTACATGATTTCTTGACTTTCACGACCTTCACGTAGTTGACCACACGTCGTCAAGGAAACGAGTTTACTTTCGCTATAATGTTTTGGCACCAGTAATGAAGACAAAAAAAAATCGACTTGACCTTGATCTTGCTTTACGTCTGCAAAAAGGAAATTTCTAGCAGACTTCTTTACTTCTGTAATGACCCGCGCTTTTATTTAATGAGGTCCTCAAACTGAAAGACGCTTTCCGAACACATGAGTTCTTTTTTCAAGGTTTTTTTTTTTTTAGTTTTCTGCTAAACACTAGACACTAGGGACCAAGGGCCACAACTGATGTAGGTAAAAAAAAATGTCAACATGAAAGATTCTAGTTTTCGCGGAAGGAGGTCGGACAAGGGAGTTAATCTTATCTAGATGTAGGTAAAGAGGCTAGACAAGCAGCAGATGGAAAAACAAAATTACGTCCCCTGGTCGGCTCTCCATCTTGTGGCACAAACATAGTCTAATTGCTGTGGAGGAGAGCCCGGAAGTAGACGAAGGCAAACGAAGAACATTTACCTCCCTTCTGGACAAGTCGTAGCCATGTTTTCGAGTGTCCATTAAATCGTTTAAAAATAAAATACAAATAAATTCACAAAGTCTAAATTAGCTTGTTTATTAATAAGTGTTCAGTTGTTTTTTTTAAAAAGATGTAATTAGTCCAACATTATTCGCGTGGTGCATTCCCAGTTTTTTTTTTAAGTATTGTAAGCTCCAGATTTCCGAAATATCCAGAAAAGACTGCAGTTGTCTTTGAATTGATTGGGTTACTTAAAAGACAACATGGCTCAAATATTCTTTCAAATCTAATTGACATTCTTCAGTCACTAATGTACTAATCACTAATGTACTCATTCTGTCAATGTACACACTCAGCCACTTACCAGCTCCCGCTTGCTCACCCTGGTCAATTCTGTCACTCACCCTCTCAATCCATCTCATCTTAATCATCCACCACCCATTCACTGTAATTACTCTCTCTCTCTCTCTCTCTCTCTCTCTCACACACACACACTTTCCTTTCCCTCATTCTTTAGAATCATTTACTCTCTCTCTCTCTCTCTCTCTCTCACACACACACACACACACATTCTTTAGAATCATTTACTCTCTCTCTCTCTCTCACACACACACACACTTTCCTTTCCTTCATTCTTTAGAATCATTTACTCTCTCTCTCTCACACACACACACACACATTCTTTAGAATCATTTACTCTCTCTCTCTCTCTCTCTCTCTCTCACACACTCACACTTTCCTTTCCCTCATTTTTTAGAATCATTTACTCTCTCTCTCTCTCTCACACACACACACACTCACACTTTCCTTTCCCTCATTCTTTAGAATCATTTACTCTCTCTCTCTCTCTCTCTCTCTCTCTCACACACACACACACTCACACTTTCCTTTCCCTCATTTTTTAGAATTTTTTACTCTATCTCTCTCTCACACACACACACATTCTTTAGAATCATTTACTCTCTCTCTCTCTCTCTCACACACACACACACTTTCCTTTCCCTCATTCTTTAGAATCATTTACTCTCTCTCTCTCTCACACACACACATTCTTTAGAATCATTTACTCTCTCTCTCTCTCTCTCACACACACACATTCTTTAGAATCATTTACTCTCTCTCTCTCTCACACACACACATTCTTTAGAATCATTTACTCTCTCTCTCTCTCACACACACACATTCTTTAGAATCATTTACTCTCTCTCTCTCTCACACACACACATTCTTTAGAATCATTTACTTTCTCTCTCTCTCTCACACACACATTCTTTAGAATCATTTACTCTCTCTCTCTCTCACACACACACACTTTTCTTTCCCTCATTCTTTAGAATCATTTACTCTCTCTCTCTCTCACACACACACACTTTTCTTTCCCTCATTCTTTAGAATCATTTACTCTCTCTCTCTCTCTCACACACACACACACACACACACACATATATTCTTTATAATCATTTAGTCTCTCTCTTACGACTTAATCACTTAATCGCTCACAGGTGTTCGCATGTTAATATTCCTGCTCAATCCATTTACTAATCACTCCAATCCTTCACTCAATTGTTGACTCAGGCACTTGTTACCTTGACCTTTGTCTGCTCTCTCAAAGTGAGCAACTACGCCTCAAGCGGTGTGACATATCGACATGGAAGCTCACTTTATATGAGCCTCAGGTATTCTTAATGCGAAGTAACTTAAGTGACCTCGAAATTTCAACATCTAGATCTCTGTAGGAAATTCTATAAACCTTTATAAGAATAAACTTGGTGCAATAATTTATACAAAAAAGTCTGAAATAAAGAATGTAGTTATTTTGTTATTGTTATGAATGGTTAGCGTTTGGCTTATGAACCTGGAGTTTCTGGATTCGAATCTCGGTGAAGACTGAGATTTTGAATTTCGGGATTTTTAGGGCGCCCCACCCAACTCTAATGGGTACCTGACTCTAGTTGGGGAAAGCAAAGGCGGTTGGTCGTTCTGTTGGCCACGTGACACCCTGCTCGTTAAAACGTTGGCCAAAGAGACACATGACCTCTGCCCTATAGACCTCATGGTCTGACAAGAGAAACTTTACTTTTTGTTTTACTGGACTCTATCTATCTTACTTTAATCTAACACAAGTTTTATAACCAAGGCGAACATATTGTATTATACACCATAATCAGAAACATACACACCACAAGCGCACTGGCCTAGATGATTGATAAATGACACCTATCCCTTCTCTGTTGAGACAGTTCAACAGCGTGGCGGAACTAACCATGTGTTGACACTACTGACATAAAACAGACATTTCACAAACATTTCAGAGGACCTTTCCCCGAACCCTTCCGAATCAACCACCCCCAATAGCACTCTTTTCAGTTAAAAATTATTTTGGACATTTCGATAGATATTTGATTTCTCAAGTTGGATCATTGTATCTGCATATAAAACAGAAATTCTACACGGTCTGGGTGAGTTGTTGATTGTGAGTGTTGTCCTGAGACTTGATACTCATCCGTCTTGATAGATTGTCAGATGTTCCACGATGTCTGCCTCATCGTGGCGCCCCGGTGGAAACTGTCGTGAGAGGGGACGCCAAAGGGTAGCAAAACAAAGCTCCCTCGGGAGTGACTAGGAAGGTACGAGAGTGTCTTCATTGCACTGTGCGGGGATGTAACAGAGCTCCCACATCTGTTAACGTCCTGGGGCAGTCCCTCAAGGGGCCGTTACATAAAAAGTTGTGCCCCGCATGGTTAGCCTAGTAGACTCTAGTCCGCTAGTCCGGATAGTTCGTGTCACTAGAAGGGAATGCAAAACTAAACTTCAAGTTTAACCCCAAGTCTCACCCCAGTCAGACAGAACGGTGTATGCGAGGTGTACACTGTTCATTCAGGCCGGTAGAAGGGAGCTCTTGTTCGCTTTGCTGGCCTTAGGGTTCCAAGTGCTTTCTCACAACTCTACACGACAATTGCAAATGGTTACAATATGTTACATGATGTAACACGATGTTGCATGATGTTACACTTTTTTTCTGAAAGCGAAAAATTTATTTTTTAAGATCAACTATGCAGCAGTTGTTTTTTTTCATAAAAATCATCATTTTTACAACTTCACTATTAATAATAACAAATACCGGAGGTAATTTAGTAAGGGAGAGGACTATTTACTATGACTATTTAGATTTTTTGTCAAAAAACAATTATTTACAAATTTATTGCTAAGTTAAGTAAGTTCTGTCATACTAAATACTGCATTTACACATTTTAAAAAAGTTTTCTCTTGTTTTTAAAGAACAAAAAAAATCTATTCAATATACATTTAAAAGGAACAAAATTGAAAACAACATTTAATAAAAGTAGTTTCTCAGATTATCGTGTGAACCGCGGAGTATACACCTTCCGCGCAGTACATTCAACTAAAGGGATTTGTTTTGTAAGGAAATGGGTGTTTTTTTTCTTGAGGCTTTGAATAAGAGATTGACTCTTTACAAAACAATTAGATCAGTTAGATACTCATTACATGACATCAGTTAGGCCGGGTTCGCGTCTAACTTCACCTTATTTTTCACCTACCCCTTGGTCTGCTGAACCGTTGGGGCACCACACAAGATCTGTCAACCTTCTTTCTTCATCATTCTCTGTCATTTACCTTTGATAGTATTTCATTCTGATATTCTTTCTGAAAATATTGAAACCTGCCTTTTTACCCGCCTTTGTTGAACACTAGAACTAGAGTTTGTTCTGAAAAATCTAAATAAAAAGCTCCTCCTTCGTGTTTGAAGTTGAGTAGACCTACAGGCCCCGCCTACAATATCATTTCAACTGACCGCATAGTTAGGAAAGTATATATCATGGAAACATCCTCACGATTTGAAGCTTATATCCCTTCTCAGATCCAGCTATGACCTACATATTTTGTCACCCCTTATAGAAAAAAGGCGTTTTCTCAGGGATGTTTATCAGAACTCTCTTTTAACTGTCTGCTTTCTGTGCTTGCTTTTCTTTGGATCTCACAAACGTGCCCGACGGTATTATGAACAGATGTCAAGAAAGTGTCTGATAAGGCTCACTTAGTGGTATCTATGTTATGTCTCCGTATCTCTGTCCCGCACAAGTTATTACTGACCGCTAGATGGCTTTAGCAAGTTTCCACCAAACTGTGCACTTATCGAGGCTTAATTGTTACTAATCACTGTTCGTCTCCTTCTTACATTGTTCATTAAGTGGTGTCAGAAGTGCTCTCATTTAGATGCTCAGCACTTCCCTACTGTATTTGGCCTCTGATGCTAATCGGAGGTAATAAACTGGAAAGATCTATAGTTTTATTTCATTTTTTTTTAATTGGTAAAGATTTTGATCAATATTGTCATTAATTGTCAAGCCTATAACTACAAATTATCAAAGCTAATTTTATAAGCTATCAAGTATAAATAGTAATTTTATAAGCTATCAAGTATAAATAGTAATTTTATAAGCTATCAAGTATAAATAGTAATTTTATAAGCTATCAAGTATAAATAGTAATTTTATAAGCTATCAAGTATAAATAGTAATTTTATAAGCTATCAAGTATAAATAGTAATTTTATAAGCTATCAAGTATAAATAGTAATTTTATAAGCTATCCTTTCTACATTTATCAGTTATTTTCTCTACATCTATTAGTTAATAAATCTACATCTATTAGTTAATAAATCTACATCTATTAGTTAATAAATCTACATCTATTAGTTAATAAATCTACATCTATTAGTTAATAAATCTACATCTATTAGTTAATAAATCTACATCTATTAGTTAATAAATCTACATCTATTAGTTAATAAATCTACATCTATTAGTTAATAAATCTACATCTATTAGTTAATAAATCTACATCTATTAGTTAATAAATCTACATCTATTAGTTAATAAATCTACATCTATTAGTTAATAAATCTACAGATCTATTAGCAGGGCCAAATTTAAGTAAGCGGAGGCCCAAGGCTGCATGGAAACCGTAGCACATTGTTTTGGAAAGCTTCAATACAAATCCCCTCAATAACAATACTACTTATATCTAAGAGGTTACCATACTGTAGCAGAAAGACACGGAGCACTTGTCAATTAAATCTCATTTTCCTTCTTTAAAAAAAAAATACTTTTAATATTTTAGTCCAAAAAAAAAAAAGAACATTTTTGAGTTTGTGGAGGATAAGATCCTGGGTGACGCACTGTCGTAATTAGTCGTAAATCTAGAGCTTCATTTACACGTTACGAGCAAGCGGACACTTCTGAACCACGACACAGTGTCATGAACATTCACATTTAAACAAAGTTGGTACAAATGTGAAAAAAAGGTAGAATCAAACCAAAAAAAAATCACAAAAATTTCTGAACCCTCGAAATGCGGATTTTTTTGTTGTCTCTATTGTGAGGGCCCCTCTCTTATGGATATCCCTTAAACACGTCCAGATCTATTAGTTATAATATTCACGTTTATTGTTATTTAATAAACATTTATTGGTATTAAATCCACATCTATTAGCCATCAATATCTATTATACATCTCTGACGTGTTCAGGTCTATTTGTAAGTCTAAGAAAAACTAAGTACATATGGGCATGGTTTTAAAAACAACTTTTAAGAACCATTGAAAGTAAGATCGTTTGATGTTACACCAGTTCTTTATTAGAGGGAAATCCATTCGACCTATGGACTGACGAACCTACCACAGCGAACATTGACCCTAGGTCACATTCAGGCTCTATTGGTGTGTTCTGCATGACCAACCCCTTAACACTTCCTTGAGACATTCAACACTAAATAAATGGTTTCACAAGTTTGCTGTTCTTTTTTTTATTCAAACGACCATGTCTCTCAACCATATAATTAGCGTGACCTCGTGTAAAAAAAAAAAATACGTGCATAGTTTCCGAGTCTCGTTTTTAAACGATAATTAACACGCAACGGAACTAACCAATCTCTTCCCCCTCTCTCGAAAGTTTTTTTTTTTAATGGCATCTCTTACTTCCCTTGGATTTACTTTTTTTTTTCCAAGAGTAGTTAGCCCCTGGGGTTAAAATGGGCGTGCTGAGGAAAACAATACAAGGGATATAAGCAAGGTGTGAGAAGAAATTGAATTATCGGCCCTTGCAACGTGACACGATTATAGGATTTGTGTTTTGTTCTAGTCTCATTCTTGTTAGCGGTGTTATAACAACAGCTCCAGCCAATTGATTGGTTAAGGGAAGCTTTACGAAGATACCATGATTACGTATTAAGGGTGTTATAACAACAGCTCCAGCCAATTGATTGGTTAAGGGAAGCTTTACGAAGATACCATGATTACGTATTAAGGGTGTTATAACAACAGCTCCAGCCAATTGATTGGTTAAGGGAAGCCATACGAAGATACCATGATGACGTATTAAGGGTGTTATAACAATTGCTCCAGCCAATTGATTGGTTAAGGGAAGCTATACGAAGATACCATGATTACGTATTAAGGGTGTTATAACAACAGCTCCAGCCAATTGATTGGTTAAGGGAAGCTATACGAAGATACCATGATTACGTATTAAGGGTGTTATAACAACAGCTCCAGCCAATTGATTGGTTAAGGGAAGCTATACGAAGATACCATGATTACGTATTAAGGGTGTTATAACAATTGCTCCAGCCAATTGATTGGTTAAGGGAAGCTATACGAAGATACCATGATTACGTATTAAGGGTGTTATAACAACAGCTCCGGCCAATTGATTGGTTAAGGGAAGCTATACGAAGATACCATGATTACGTATTAAGGGTGTTATAACAATAGCTCCAGCCAATTGATTGGTTAAGGGAAGCTATATGAAGATACCATGATTACGTATTAAATGCGACTGTTGTTACAAAACAGGTCTGCGTCTGTATTTGAACTACATGTTTACAATATACAATATATTTAATCTAGTCCCATAATATTTGATAGTATTTTACTCAACAAAAACAACACTTACAATTTACTCAGACACAGAATTGCAGACATTGTCATTTAATTAGCCGACTTCCCATGAACAAAAAGTCTTACTTTGAAAACAAATCTGTATTTTAAATGGTCTAATGGATGCAATGCAAAACCATAGTAATTCACTGACTCCCTTGTCAACGCATTCTATGCCTGAAGGACAATTATAAAGATTTAAGAGTTTCCAACATAAAAAAATGTTATTATCTTAGTGTCGCAGTATTCTAATAGTTTATGTTTGTTACAGCTGAAATTCACTAAGGTGCGATTATTATTATATTTTTTGCTAGTGAATTTTGTGTTTTTTTTAATTGATTTTTCCTAAGCAATGACTGTAATTAGTTGATAAGATTTTAAACACAAATAAAGTCTTTAATTTTATACATTCCTTTGAGATTTCTTGTGTATGCCTCGGAACACGCATTGGAGACTAAAGGGGAGCTAATCTATAGCACTGGTCAAGCCTTGTAATGCCTCCTTCAGGGTCATCAAATGATCATAGACTCTACAGTACATAGGACCTGATTAACGAGAAAAATACATACTCTGCGTTTGTTCGTTTAAAGATTTTAACTTGACTCACAGTCCCACAAATTATAAACGCCATCAAGAGAGTTGAAGACTAAAGAGTGCGAGTTATAATTGTACACTTAATTATTTGATTCGTTATAAGTTACTAACTATGCTTACATATTTATAACATTTGATCTTTATGTTTCAGTTTAGTTAAAAAAGAAAAGCTAAATTGTGTGTACTCAATTATGTCCATTATGTCTGTACTACATTATTTCCCTTGTGCTTGAAATAAGTTACGCCCCCTGTGTATGTCAGTTGTTGATGCATTTGTTGTCATCTTTCAGCACTGGTGGTAAGACAGGCCTGTGGTGTCAGGTCCACATCCAGGTGTGCAGCACCTGCAAACTACAACTGGAGTTCGTGGAGCTGACCTTCACCCCGTGTACGCCACACAGGCACCGGAGCCACAACAAGGACTGGTGTCACCTGGGGTAACTTTTGGAATTATATGATTGAATATCGCATATGGTGGTGCCATCTAGGCTAACTTTTGTAATCAGATGATTGGATGAAATCCTATAGAAGCTAGAAGAATTAGGGACACATTTAATATAGTTTTGGCAAAATAGAAAGGAAAATAGAGGAGGCCTATACAATTGAATGTCTTTTTCCTCCCGGGTAATCTGTGCCCCAGTATAGTCATATTTTTTAAGTTAAGTGTGTGTGTCTGTGTGTATTTGCGCACTGTGGAAATGACATTAATTGTATGTGTGTGTAGGGGGGAGGAGCTAATGATCCTTGTTAGTATTATTATAACTTGTTTTTCGGTTCTTGTTTTTGACCTAATCATCAAAAGTTTTTAAACTGTTAGCTAACGAAACAAATTATTATGTTACACATACAAGATTTTCATACATGGAGGCGAATTCATAAATAGCACATTTTCTGATGTATCCGGTGTACAGAGTATAAAGGAAGAATAGATAAGCGAAGTATTTTTATGAATCCTAGAAGTCTTTGTACATTTATCAGATCCGTAATATTTCAATTTCCAAGCTCTTTTTCTTGTAGTACAAAGTTTTGATGTTTTTTATGGAATCCTTGACATTGTTTATTTCGTCTATTTATTTCAAAACCTGTCCAGAACTTCCTCTTTTCATTTTCTTACTTTTTTTCTTTTGGCTCTCTTTGTTTCTATCATTTTCTTTCCTTTTCTTTCTATTACGTTTTGTTTGTTTGTTTGTTTAAAGAAAGTCAACAGGATCTTAAAAATCAGAATCAACATTATTTTGACATTTTTCAATCAATAATTTTGGAAATTTTTGGCCCCCAGGTGTGACCACATTCACGTATATGAGGTAGACTCTCCCTACAACAAAGTGACCCACAAGGACTATTTCTCTGCAAACGAGAGTGACCAATACTCTTCCATTTCTGGTAACTTGAAAATCCGCCATTGCGTGGCAAGCACTCACGAGGACGATGGGAAGAGGTTTAAAATAGCCTACAAAGTATTAGGTCAGTTGTGTTGATAGCCTACAAAGTATTAGGTCAGTTGTGTTGATAGCCTACAAAGTATTAGGTCAGTTGTGTTGATAGCCTACAAAGTATTAGGTCAGTTGTGTTGATAGCCTACAAAGTATTAGGTCAGTTGTGTTGATAGCCTACAAAGTATTAGGTCAGTTGTGTTGATAGCCTACAAAGTATTAGGTCAGTTGTGTTGATAGCCTACAAAGTATTAGGTCAGTTGTGTTGATAGCCTACAAAGTATTAGGTCAGTTGTGTTGATAGCCTACAAAGTATTAGGTCAGTTGTGTTGATAGCCTACAAAGTATTAGGTCAGTTGTGTTGATAGCCTACAAAGTATTAGGTCAGTTGTGTTAATAGCCTACAAAGTATTAGGTCAGTTGTGTTGATAGCCTACAAAGTATTAGGTCAGTTGTGTTGATAGCCTACAAAGTATTAGGTCAGTTGTGTTGATAGCCTACAAAGTATTAGGTCAGTTGTGTTGATAGCCTACAAAGTATTAGGTCAGTTGTGTTGATAGCCTACAAAGTATTAGGTCAGTTGTGTTGATAGCCTACAAAGTATTAGGTCAGTTGTGTTGATAGCCTACAAAGTATTAGGTCAGTTGTGTTGATAGCCTACAAAGTATTAGGTCAGTTGTGTTGATAGCCTACAAAGTATTAGGTCAGTTGTGTTGATAGCCTACAAAGTATTAGGTCAGTTGTGTTGATAGCCTACAAAGTATTAGGTCAGTTGTGTTGATAGCCTACAAAGTATTAGGTCAGTTGTGTTGATAGCCTACAAAGTATTAGGTCAGTTGTGTTGATAGCCTACAAAGTATTAGGTCAGTTGTGTTGATAGCCTACAAATTATTAGGTCAGTTGTGTTGATAGCCTACAAAGTATTAGGTCAGTTGTGTTGATAGCCTACAAAGTATTAGGTCAGTTGTGTTGATAGCCTACAAAGTATTAGGTCAGTTGTGTTGATAGCCTACAAAGTATTAGGTCAGTTGTGTTGATAGCCTACAAAGTATTAGGTCAGTTATGTTAATGTGCTGATAGCCTTAGACTTATTTTTTTTAAATTAAGAAATTCATTACCCCGGGGGGGGGGGGGAAGGTGATGTATTTGACCTATACATATTTTTTTAAAATGTGTTCTAAATTTGTTAAATATTAAAAGGGCTTAGTAATAGATCGTATAGTAAAAAACAGCGTCTCAATGTCTTAGGGAAGAATGTTAGATCAAATTGCGAGAAAGTCTCTAAGTGGCCCAATGTTTCTTTCTTTTGCTTTTAATTGTAGAAATTTGTTTAAACTGTTTTCAACGAATTAATAATTTAATAAACGTGTGTCACACATCATCGACCAACATGCACACAACTCTCTGTAACTAAATAGTCGGACATTTCTAAATTATTTACGGGAGCTCCTGGGGCTCCTAGTTTGAAAAACCAGTAGGAGCCAACATCAATGATGTTTTTGAGGCCAAATTCGTTTAATTAAATAGACTGCAAGTCGTCATTATGTCCATGTTTTGCGTTCTGCAAGTCAGAGATTTCCCCAAACATATTTAATATCGATGCACCATTTTCCCGAATCTTCTCTCAAGAGACTATTTTTGTACAGACCTTGCACTCGTCCAACTAGAGCTTGGGAAATGTATTTATCCATCAACATTTTTGTGTATGCAACAATTTCAAAGTCTACTTCGTTTCAGTTGAAAGTTTAACTTCAACAGTACATCCTTCAGCACAAAAAGTTTTGCCCCCAGAAAGAGGCAGCGCGTATTTCAGGTGATGAAAATCTGCAGACACATGCCAATGTCTGCAAGTGTCAAGGTCAAGATAGCCTTTTCGAAGACAAACTCTAGGGAGAGAACTGTTTTTTGGAAACCATTATAGGACGAGCTCTTTGATTCGTCTGCTATGACTAATGAGCACTAATAATAAGAATTTAAAAAAATAGCACATAGTATTTTAATTAAATTGGATTCTATGTGTTCTCTATCATATATTCTGCACTTTGGGGTATTGATGACCTTTGGTTATATGCCATCAAGATTGCTGAATTAACATTTTACTGTATCAAGAAATTGTTATATAAGAATTTTTAAAATAGCAACTATTGACTAGAAGGTTTAGTAGCTAGAAAATGGTGGAACGTATTTGTCATGTAAGTTTTACATTTTCAGCTTTAGAATTAGAGCAAGAAACTATTTCTTATTATTGTAGTTTTTGACATGATCAGTCCACTGCGCGCCAGTTTCGCATCCCGGATGCTGCAGAGGAGGAACTCAAAGATGGGTATCAAAACACTACAGAAACAAAAAAAAACTCATTTTATCTCTCCTTATGTTTTTATGTAAGATTTGTACTAATTTCACTTTTCTTAAGCAAATATGAATTACGGTTGGGTTATCTGCCCGTAGTCCCTGACATACTTGCTACGCCAGTTGTTTGATGTTTTCACTTAAATGTAAAATAATTTTCTTAATTCAACAATCTTAATTTAACAGATAAAAAAGAAATTTTTAAAGGCGTTGTATCTCAATATGGGGATGTCAGAGGCATTGTCAAGTCACCAAACTTTCCTCACGGCTATGCCCTCAACGGAGAGTCTTTCACCTTTGAGATCCATAACCTTGACCCCTATGGTCATGTCAGACTGACATTTGATGATTGGGATATTGCACCGGAAACTAAAGTCAAGGTAATAGTGCCATTGTCACTCTGCAAAATTTTATGTATGTGTCTTTCTTTATGCTCTTTAATCTATATTTATATTAACTTTTAACATATGTGCATATCTTTATTTTTTCATGTAAATAAAATGTTAATTATATGTATTGCTTTCTTTGCCTTTAATTGTAATTAGTTAAGTAATTCTCCGAGGTTGACGAGGGCTCGGGTGGAGTTTTACTTTAACAATTTATCAATAATTGATATGAAAAACGAAAATACTACCATTCATTCTAGATTTCATTCATAAATCACACACACACATGTAAACTTATATATACCTGTTATAAAGTCCGAAGACTAAGGGAGACTAATGAGATATCATGATTTCAATGTATTTGCTAGTTCCAAATGTTCTATTCATCTGACTTCATTGTATTGCCATGGAGCTATGAGTGTACTCTGTTTACTTGAGCATGTCTATCAAGACACACTGAACTCTTACAATGAAAACGTATTAGGAGAATAGAAACGTTCAGGTGTAGAGATTTGGAGAAGATCAACTTTTAGAATTTTTTTTTGGCTCACGGTGGAAGTCTAGATCAGAAGAGCTGACTCCTTACAGGTGCAGCGTACAACTTATCTTGAGGTCTTCATCTTACAATCGTTTTTTTTTGTTTTTTAAGTTTTTCCGGCAGAGCAAGAATTATGGCTGTTTGTTTGCGATCTATCAGATTTTTTCCTTTGAAGATTTACTGCGGAGTTAAGAAATACAGTAGGCAGACTGTCTAACATGGGCAGATACTATGAATATAAGCAAACACTGTGACTATAAGTAAACACAGTGACTTTTAGCAAACACTATTACTATGTGCAAGAAAAAATAGTCTAACTTGTGCCCATTGTTAGTAATGGAGTATACTAGCCTGACTAGGTTTGAAATAAATTGAGTTATTGTATTTTTTTCTTGTTTATTTTTTATTTTTCTATTACCTTTGGGGCCACCAAATTCACTTCGTCTAGGGCAGCGGTTCTCAACTTTTTATGCTATCCCTTTTTACAATCCCCCACTTAGCCGCGAACCCCTCCCCCGCACACAGCAATTAAAGAATAAACAATAACAATCTATTTTTTTCAATGGTCTTTGACGCCCCCTGACAAATCGTCAATCGACCCCCAAGTGGATCGCGACCCACAGGTTGAGAACCCCTGGTCGAGAGCCTCCAATCCTCGCTTTAAAAAGCCGGCCGCATACGTGGCATGGGTAGGTTTGGTCAGTTGCAGAAAGACCTGCTTCTTCTCTCAGCATTTCGTTGGTTTGGCGCTCTTTCACGCTGGCCACTCTTCTTGCCTCAAATCTCGAGACTCCGAGACTCACAGCTTCACACCATGAGAACCAATCGAGAGCTAGTGCTTCCCAGCCGTGAATGTCGATATCGCATTCATTGATGGAGCTATTGAGAGTGTCTTTACAGCGCTTGTAGTGGCCTCCCTTGACTACACCTCTGCTTTTCAAAAACGCTTTATGCCTTACTAAAAGGAATTCGCTAATTAGGTTCCTTATGACTCCCTCCCTCTTCCTCTCTCTCCCTCCCTCTTCCTCTCTCTCCCTCCCTCTTCCTCTCTGTCTTTTCTCCGTCTCCCTCTTTCTTTCTGTTCAATCTCTCTCTAAGTTTTTTGTTGCGTGGCAAGGTCGCGACAATTGTACATTCTTTTCATTTTCCAACTCTTTATTTCCGTGTAGCTATAGAAGGTAATAGACATGTCGCAAGTCCAGAGAAACATGTAAAAGGTACTTTCTATCTGGGGTTTACATTTCGCATGTCTAGGATGTCCTCATTAGGACATGTAAAGAAATCCTTACAATAACATTTCAGGAGGTCCTCATCAGGACATTCAAACAGTTCATCCACTTGACTTGACTATTTGAACACGTCAGAATGTTTTACGGGTCAGTGCAGAGCTTATTTATTATCTACTTCTCCTACTATCTACTTCTCTTGCAACACAAATAGTGAATCACAGAAAGGAGAGAGCAAGGAACTACATAAACTATTTTTTTTAGTTACATACAAATAGAAGTTTATTTTAAGCAGAAATGTAAAAGATAAAAACCAAAGCCTACCCCAGCTTCACAAGATGGGTACACCTTTGAAACCAAGAACTGAATTAGTAACATGTCTATCACATTAACAATCGACATATCTTTGTATGTTTCAGATTTATGACGGATTCTGGGGCGCCATCAATCATACCACCCTGGAGAGATACCCACGGCCGGTGTTTGTCTCAGTGACCAACACGATTGCCATTGTGATGACTACTGGGTCAGTGAGTACGGCCAGTGGGGGTCAGGTCAGCGATTGCTGTCACTATAGTGGCTTCAAAGCTGAGTACCAGTTCGTTTCAGGTCAGTTTATTTTGTAGTTGTTGTGTTAACAATGAATCCTGTTTTTTAGAGGCCCCCGAAAGGGAAAAAAGAGGCTATTAGTTTTGTGCGGCCCGTCTGTCCGTCCGTCCCGTTTAGATCTCGGAAACTAGAAGAGAAAATAAAATCGGACATCAAGATATTTTAGATCATTCAAACTTCTGATGCAACGGCTACTTTGTTCTTTTCCGAAAGTGAGCCTTTTTTTTAAAAATTATTTATGCAAGCAGATTTTTCAAAAAATTACACCACATTTAAATGAAAAACTTCAGGTGAGGTAACTTTTTTTTAAAAGGTCATGGACTTCTTCATTAATAGATTCATTCATAGATTCGCGCATTGGTACAAAAAATTGCATCTAAGGTCACAATGGTAAAAGTATCAATGGATCATTATAAAATATATTTTTCCATTTATTAACTAACTCATGGAATAGAATACTGATTAAAAATGTTGTTTCTAAAAAAGAATTTTAATACGAACTTCGTTTTAGTTATAAGTTTAAAAAATAACGAACTACTTTTATAGCGCGCAGTTTTGATATAATCCTCATTATAGGGACTATATTTGACAATCTAAATAAGACTAAATAATGCCCAGATCTAGATATATTTATAATATATATATTTATATATATTATAGTTCTTTGAGGCAATATAGCTGAAGTCCATTCCTGTTTGTACTGTAAATAAATACCTCGTTTATTGTTATCTCCTGCCTTTCGTTGAGTGCCACACCAAAATAAATCAGGCTGACCATAACAGAGTCCCAAGTCTGCGTCCATAAACAAGAAAATACGCATTCCTTGAGACCGCCATTACAATATTATATTAATAACGATTTCAAAACTACCCCGCGAAGAATAACGCAAAATAAACTAACTTACCCAACAGAGAACTCCATCTCAAGGCAAAAACAATACTAGCAACACTAATATGGCGCGACCTTAGAAACTAAAGCCCAGACCATTATGGTGCACAAAAGAGAAACATCCCACAAGAAGCAACTCTAGATGCGCACGACAGCTACTGCACCCTCACCGAACAACCGCCACAACACCATTGCTATCACACAACCACCACAACACAGTTGCTACCACACAACCACCACAACACCATTGCTACCACACAACCACCACAGCACCATTGCTACCACACAACCGCAACAACGCCATTGCTAACACACAACCACCACAACACCATTGCTACCACACCCTCACCACACAACCACCACAACACCATTGCTACCACACAGCTACCACAGCACCACCACCTGTGCACCACGCCTTGAGCGTATGTGGAAAATGTTTTCTTTCATTAATTAATGTCACACCTTCACGCCTCTTTCAATATCATAATTAAATACTTCCTTAGTATCTCTGCCTTCTATCCTTTATTACACATACTTGTGTGTTTTCATTGAAACTTTGATGACGTATTCCAACTTTTCAGAGTATGAATGGAAAGAAAAACCCGATGCCTCCTGTAGTGAGGTTCACCCGCTTCAAGGTGGAGGCTCTCTTTCTTTTTCTGGCTCAACAGATCAAGGTAAAATGTTGCCATGCTTCATACTTCACCTTTATAATTAGCTCATTAATTAAATTTATTAAATGGCTGTGTACAGTAAATGTGTTTCTAATTGTACATACAACGTGTCCATTAAATTAACCCTAATAGATGAGTTTGCACTAATTAGCTAGATCGCTAGTATTATATAATGATTTTTATTTGTTATAAATCTCATTTCAAATCTCATTGACTCATTCTTGTTCAAACGCATGTAGTATATCTGCCAATAGCAAATAGTTAAGTAAAACCGTAAACAGATAGTTCTACTGTTCGGACATTGTATCTAACAATGTAATTATTAGTGTCATTTTTTAGCGGCTCCCGAAAGGAAAAAAGACGCTATTGGTTTTGTGTGGCCTGTCTGTCCGTCTGTCCATCAGCCCGTCCCGTTTAGATCTCAGAAACTAGAAGAGAAAATGAAAATCGGACATCATGATATCTAAGATCATTCAAAGTTCTGATACAACGGCTACGTTTTTCTTTTCTGAAAGCGAAAAATCTAATTTTTTAAATCAATTATGCAAGCAGTTTTTTTTATAAAATTACACCATTTTCACAACTGTTCACTATTAATAGTAACAAACACTGGAAGCTTTTTAGTAAGGGAGATGCCTTTTTACCTTTTTTTAAAAATAAATGTATGCAAATAGTTTAAAAGTTTTAGTTAAAAAATATTTTTTAACAATTGTATTGCTAAGTTATGTAACTTCTGTCATATTAAATATTACATTTACAAAAAGAAATGTTAACTTTTTTAAAGAGAAAAAATCAATTTACTATGCAAATAAGTTGGACATAATTTAAAACAACAATTAATAAGTAGTTTTTCATATAATCGCGTGACCTACAGATGTGATATTGCACTATAGAATATATCTCTTTTACGGAAATGTTTTTTTGCTTGAGGCTTTGAATAAGAGATTGACCCTTTACAAAACAATTAGATCAATTAGATACTCATTAAAAGTCATCAGTTAGGCCAGGTTCACATCTAACCTCACATTCACTTTCACTTATCCCTTGGTCTGCTGGACCTTTGGAGCACCACACAGGATCTGTCAAACTTTTTTCTCCATCATTTGCCTTTGATAGTATTTCATTATGATATTCTTTCTGAAAATATTGAAACCTGCCTTTTTGCCTGCCTGGATGGACCACTTCTGATAGAATTTAATACCGATATTCTTCTGAAAATATTGAAATTTGCCTTTTTTTCTGCCTGGATGGACGAATTCGGGGGCCGATTTTGGGTTTGTGTTTCCACACAAACTGTCTTTGTAACCTTGTTATGTAGTTCAGAAGTTCTTTGAGGCAATGTAACTTATAACTTATTGCTTGGTCTAGATAGTTTCAAAGTTCTTTGAAGCTTTGTAACTTATAACTTCTTGCTTGGTCTAGATAGTTTCAAAGTTCTTCGAAGCAATGTAACTTATAACTTCTTCCTTGTTCTCTAGTTCCGAAATTCTACGACTGTGTCTGGCTGATCAAACGTTACAGTTCTACCAATACTGCTGACGCCGTCATGCTGAAGTTACGTGAAGTCTTATTGGGAGATGGTAAGTACTTAAAAACAATGCAGATCTTTGTTTAGTTTCCAAAAGACAATGCCAGATCTAGTCTAGCTTACAAAGACAATGCCAGATCTAGTCCAGCTTACAAAGACAATGCCAGATCTAGTCCAGCTTACAAAGACAATGCCAGATCTAGTATAGCTTACAAAAGACAATGCTAGATTTTCTCATTTGGAAATTGAAGCTCGGTGAAGACTTTAGGCCATTGCGGACGCTTCTGAGTCCACTCAACTTAACAATGTGTAGCCTACTTGACATACGTTGGTAAAGTTAAGGCAATCGGTCATTTTTGCTGGCCACATGATTCCTTCGTTTACCGTCGGCCATAGATAGAAACAGATGATCTTTACATCATCTGTCCCCACAAATTTCTAAGGATTACATTGTTGTACCTTACGAATCAAAAGTGCTGGACTTACCTATAGGCAATATAGCTTTAAAAAAAGTCACATGGTTATGGTCAAACATATTAAAGAAAGAGCAAAGAAAGAATTGCTTGATGTTCTTCTTCTTCGTTCTTGATGTTGATTACAAAGGTCTCCATTAAAAAGCTTTGGGCCTTATCAAGTATAAATCCGGCCCTGCGAATCAATTCCATTAGACTTCATTGACTTCTAAACAGCAATATACATGCACAATTATTGAATAGATTATTCAGTATTTTCTATTTCATTTTTTTTCCACACAGGCTGGCTAAGGTTTGGAAAGCGCAATAATCTGGAAATCAGAAATGGGGTCACTTCTGAGGCACCTCTGGTGGCCAGGTACACTGCGCGAAATTTGACAGACATTCCATCGCCCATCTGGTCGAGGACCGGACTGTACATACGGCTGAGGGGCGGATTTTTCAGGACGGACAAACTGTCCTTCACCTTTACTGCCGTGAAGAATGTTACTGGAGGTATGATGGGATACTGACTGTTTGAGAAGAATGTTACTGGAGGTATGATGGGATACTGAATGTTTGAGATGAATGTTACTGGAGGTATGATGGGATAGTGACTGTTTGAGAAGAATGTTACTGGAGGTATGATGGGATACTGAATGTTTGAGATGAATGTTACTGGAGGTATGATGGGATACTGAATGTTTGAGATGAATGTTACTGGAGGTATGATGGGATACTGAATGTTTGAGATGAATGTTACTGGAGGTATGATGGGATAGTGACTGTTTGAGATAAAATGAATGGCAAGGCTGTTAGTGTCGCTTCTTGCTTACTGTCAGACTTCAGAGACAGTGTTTAAGGCTCTCGCTTGTTACCATCGATAACAGATAAAGTTTGTGGAGTATTGGGTCACGTGGTCTAGGAACAGAGTGTGTTTCTTTTCACTGACTTGATTCTTCAATTTGTAAAGAGCAGGATCAGTTTAGCTTTTGATGGCTTCGAATTTGTGTGCGTGAAGTGTGAACCGAATGATGCTGGGATTAAATCCAACCTCAGCTATTCATTGTCCACCCATTGACATTATCAACTATTCTATTTTTCATTCTGATTTCGTGACATTGTTAGAACCAGAAAATGTTCCAAAGAATTATGATTTGAAAGAACCAAATTAGACCAAAACACACATAGGCCTCAGGACTACTTATGTCAAGGGCTCTGAATACTCTTGATTTGTTTCCTAGGCATTCTAATTACGTTCAACTTAAAATCAGTGTATGTGTATGTATAGGCCTAAGTGTGTGTGGAAAAATCTCATTTAAATTTTTAAAAAATGTTTTTTCCTACTACTACTTGTTATTTGATTGGATTGATGTCTTTAGTTTCATCTGTACTATTTAAAGAACAAGTACACAAACAGATTTTATTCAAACATACCACGTGTTGTGTTTGGTGCTACCTCCTCTATTCATGGCCCAATCTCATTGCCCTCCCCCCCCCATATGGTTTCTATTTGTTTTATTTTTATTTTCTATTAGATCATATCCTCAGAGCGTAATAGGAAAATCATCTCTTTTTGTTTCGTTTAGATGGCGAGGGCTGCCCTGGTTACTTTGACTTCCTGTGCCGTAACTTGCTGTGTATAGACCAGGAACTTCTGTGTGACGGACTTGACCACTGTGGGGATGGTTCAGATGAAAGCCCTGCCGTTGACTGCTCTGTGTCTGGTATGTTATACGATGTAATCAAGTATTAACATTAGTATAGAGATAAGGTATAACACAGTGCATAACTAGACTCCATAATAACTACTGGTTATGTAGGCGCTTTGCTGTTAATAACTGACGCTCTTGTTGTATGTTAAAATCTGAAGTCGCCTCTATTTCTTTATTATTGTGTTTATAAATCTATTTGAATTTAATCCTCTGTATAAACAAAGCAGCTGCACACAGTGAAACTTATATTCTGTACCCTTCATACATTTATTGGCATTGAACTTAATTGTCTACTATAAACACATGCTAGGACAAATTTGTACAAATACTTCTTTTTCCCTAGTGCTTTTAGAGCAGGCAAGAAAACCAATGACTTGGCAGAATTTAAGTCATTGGTTAACATGCATGACTAGATTGACCTAGGGACACACGTTGGGCGTAATCATCTTCTTTTTTAAGTAACGTCTGTATTTTATAAGATAAGATAAGAATTGAAAATTTTACCATTACACAAAGGGAGCAAGGAATATGTTCTGTTAATCGATTTAGACATGATATCCTTAATTGATTTCATTATACTTTGGTTTGGTCAAAATTAAATACAGGATTAGATAGAAATCGTCTATCTAGGCATTGGGTCAAATATTGAGAGTTATTTAAGTAAACGTGAAAATAAATAAACATCCTCAGAGAGATCGACTAGTCACCACGTTCCGGGTCTAGAAATATTCTATTTTCCGAAGGACCCATTGGAAATCCGTACCAAACCATACATTCATTTGGTACTGTGTTCTCTAAATAAAATGAAATATTTATTTGTTATTGTACTTTTTTAAAACCCCTTTGAAAGTAGTGAAATTACATTAGATGTTTATGCTATTAGGATTAGTTATATATATATATATATATAATTTAGTCAGCGTCGAAAGGTAAGCGGAAGTGACGTAAAGAAAGTTAAAAACGTTCACTTAGGGGAAAAGAAATAATAGTTAGGAAGTTCTATTGGCGTGCTATTGTTTTAAATGCTTCATAAATGAAGAAGTATACTTCGGCCTTCTGGGGAAGTACCGAAACAAAAAATACAAAGGTTTGATAGAAAGCATGCAGTGTTTCGTGAATAGTAGTCGTTAGGCTGCGTTTATGTCAAATCGGGTTCTTAGTGAGCGTCTAGGGGGTAAAAAGAGCCTGTGTACGTAGTTTCATAAGGGTACGTGCGACAGTGTAAGAGATTTCATGATCAATCAGTGAGTCAGTGATATTTTACAAATAGCCCATACAGTAGATAAGGTAAGCCTTATTTAATATTGCATATAACTGGGATTACCTCCCATGGCTCATGAATTATTACTATTGGAGATTTTTATAGATGGCTGAGAAAAACTATAAATATGTAGTTTTTTGGTGTATCCGGTGCTCAAAAATACTGAGTGTTAATAACCTTAACTGTATAGGATATTTTTGTGTTTGATTCTTTTAAGCTTTTCCATTTTGCATCACAAACTAATATACGTCAGGAGGGCGAAGTGAAACTTTCACTCTGATTTCTAAAGTTACAACTTATTTAAAAACAAATGGGCAACTAACTAGTGAAAATATTGTTACAATCATAGACTAATTCTTAATTATTTTGTTGACAAAAATGAAGTTAAATATAACATCCTTGACATTGGTTAGTTTCTCGTTGTACATTTCCAATAGAAAAAAATGTTTGTGCTAGAACTTTTTTTTTTTTACTCCTTAGAAATATTAAAACACACTTTCAAGTGGAGTATGCCTTATATAGGTAAGTGTTAACGAACTTTATTAATAGTCATTTACTCATTTCTAACACTGACTAATGCATAATTATTTTTATTATCATAATTATTATCCTCCGCATATGCATTTATTCCTGCTTAAGGTCAACAGAAGATTCTAAGCTTTTATGAAATCAATTAAAGTATATAATAGTTTAATTATTTTCTACAAATAAATTATATATATATATATTGGCCTATATTGTAAATCGTGACTAAAAAGTTATTAAGCTCATGGCATAACAAAAGCGGATTTCAGAAGTGTGTGTGTGTGTGTTGGGGGTGAATTTGAAATTACAAAAAATGTTGATTTAGAATTTAGAAGAAAGTGTTCCTAGTGCCATTAGAGCATGGGCTAGGGTTGCCTGAATCAGCCAGGAAAACCAACGACTTAGCAGCAGAGTTTTAATCATGAGCATGCATGAATAGATTGACACATGAAATGCGTGGAACGTGATTATCTTATTTTTTTCTAGTAATGTCTGTAATCTATACGGTAAGATAAAAGTAAAAAAAAAAAAGAACAATAATCAGGCATAATAGTACCTATAGCATAATATATAGAGTATAACATAGGTAATATTATAAATATCTTAAAATGATATATGCAATCGTAGGCCGACCAATGCAATTGGAAAGGTGTGAAACCTCATTTTATTTCATAAGTAGGCCTACACTGTTGCCTTGTTCTGTTAGCTTTACCGTTACTATCTATTTGGTTGGCTGCGTTGGCAACATCGGATTTACTTTAAAACGCTACTGCTCGATCGCAAGATCTAGTCATCAACTGCATTTTAAAATAATATGAACATATGTCCCCTGAATTAGGACTGTTATATGTTTTCAACACTTTCAATACTTTTGTCTCTGCAGTCGATACAACTGTAGCTAACAAGCCGTACTGTCAAGGGATTGTGTGCGGTTCAAAGTGTATAGTTTTAGATCAACTCTGTGATGGGGTAGTGGATTGTGACGACAGTATGGATGAAAGTAGCTGTGGTAAGTGGTTTTGAACTCATTTCCACTGGAAAGTTCTAGAATTGAATACGAAATTCATAATACATTACGTCCTAATATGTAATATTGTCATTAACTAAAATGGGGAAAAGGCCAATGAATAATAAAGAAATATTATATTATCAAACCCTAGCAGAGTGATGCTCTATAGTTGTTGAAGACCGAGATCCCATCCCATCCAAGTGCCCTTTAAGATGCTGATGTCTTCATTTGTCTTCCGATGTTTAAAATGCATAAAATGATATAAATTGTATAGATTAGAATATCTGAATATGACCGAAACTAATTTGTATTTTATTGTTTCAGCTAAAAAAGTGCACAGATCAGGAAGTCCTATGTTAACTAAACCTATTTTTCTGCTAGCATTTTTATTGGCTTGTTATTTAATTGGTTTGAAACAAGGAAGATGATAAACTGAACAAAGGCAGCACTTCTTCAGCATTTATTTTGTAATGATTCAATGTGTTTTCATTCATCAAGATACAACACTTGGACCTCTTAGTGACTTAATTATATTTCGATTTCTAAACAAAGCTACAATTTAATTTCTTCCAACTGATCTAGGCTAAATGTTCGTTGAAGAACAAAATGTCTATGGATACAAAACAAATATTGAACTGTTCAACTCTGATGAAGTCTTTATGTTCAATAAAAGGTTATGAACAAAAACAAAAAAACATTGTAAGAAAAACAACAGAACTTGATGGTACTTTGGAAAAACTAGATCGTTTTTTTTTCTTTTGTTTACCACAGAAACTAGGTCAAAAACTTCACACTATTGTTTAGTGCTCTCTCCACAATGTTCTATAGATATCTTAAAGTTCACTATCACAATTTCTGTTACTCATTTCTTTTGAACATTATTGATCTGAATTTTTTTTTTTTTTTTTTTTTTGGACATAAATTTGTTGCTTTTAAGAACATTTTGAAACAAATAGTTCATTCTCATAGTGAAATAGTTTCCTTTTTTTGGACTTCAGAATAAATGTGAGCAAAATAATGGAGTAGCTGGTGTGGACATCTTTGTAGAGCATTTTATGTTCAAAAACTACATGAGTATAATATTTTGTTGGTGTTTCCAGAGATGGATTTGGGGGAAGGCAGGTGGGGTTATTTCCCCAATGAGATTGGTTACTTCCCATGAGAGGGGTTACTTCCCCAATGAGAGGAGCTACTTCCCCAATGAGAGGGGCTACTTCCCCAATGAGAGGGGCTACTTCCCCAATGAGAGGAGCTACTTCCCCAATGAGAGGGGCTACTTCCCCAATGAGAGGGGCTACTTCCCCAATGAGAGGGGCTACTTCCCCAATGAGAGGGGTTACTTCCCCAATGAGAGGGGTTACTTCCCCAATGAGAGGAGCTACTTCCCCAATGAGAGAAGCTACTTCCCCAAAGAGAGGGGCTACTTTCCCAATGAGAGGAGCTACTTCCCCAATGAGAGGAGCTACTTCCCCAATGAGAGGAGCTACTTCCCCAATGAGAGGGGCTACTTCCCCAATGAGAGGAGCTACTTCCCCAATGAGAGGAGCTACTTCCCCAATGAGAGGGGTTACTTCCCCAATGAGAGGGGCTACTTCCCCAATGAGAGGGGTTACTTCCTCAATGAGAGGGGCTACTTCCCCAATGAGAGGAGCTACTTCCCCAATGAGAGGGGTTACTTCCCCAATGAGAGGAGCTATTTCCCCAATGAGAGGAGCTACTTCCCCAATGAGAGGAGCTACTTCCCCAATGAGAGGAGCTACTTCCCCAATGAGAGGGGCTACTTCCCCAATGAGAGGGGCTACTTCCCCAATGAGAGGGGTTCCGATAATAGAGAAACAAAATAAATGTTGACGGGTCAGCAACTTTTAAGTTGTAGTTGTTTTTTTTTCACATTACGGACTAATCTTGTTCTTGAAGCTGACTCTACTTAGTATAAATAGCGATTTACTCTAGGAGTTAAAAATCATAAACATTCTTTCATAGAAAAAAGTTCCTGAAGTTCCAATTGTTATACAATTAATTTAGTTTTTAATAAATTGTATTTCAATTTTAAAAATTGCTACATTCTTTGTTTCAATAATTGTATGTGTTGGTAATACATTCGTCTAAGATGTGATGGAAAACTAGTGTTTCTTGCTTTTGAAAAAAAAATTTAGGGGCTTCTGCTCTTGCTTGCCCCAGCGCCTCTAGACCTATAAATCGGGCCCTGGGTATTTCATACAAGTTACAAAGTTGTATTGCAGTAAATGGTCTGAGATGAATACCACTGTAAACATACAGGACTAAGTTAGATCAAGTTATTTGTCTCACAAACTGAATGCTATATTTGTGATATTGTATAATTAATTATGTGTCAAGTCTATGTGATATTGTATTCATATGCTTGGATTGTAATAAGCTGTAGACTTATTCTTATTTACTTTTGTTGGTCAAATTAATATGAGGTGTTCATGCAGTATTTCACTTGGTCTGTTTTCAGCATCATTTTTTTGAACTACATTTTTTGTCCATGTTATCTTAAGTATTTACTTGTAAATGTTTTTCAAGTTATAATAATTGTTACAATTATTGACCTAATTTTGTAACAGCTTGTATAAAATAAGGTTTTAAGAGATGCAAACTGCTCATAATTCTAGTCTAATTCTAATCTAATTCTATACAAATGTACATATTAAGTGGAAAGTGAGCTTAGTGTCCAGATGGTCAAAGTTCTCATTTGGGTCTTAGGTTAACAGTGAATGCTATTTTTTTTTAAAATCTTGAGA
This sequence comes from Biomphalaria sudanica, assembly GCA_036873155.1. Lineage (NCBI taxonomy): Eukaryota > Metazoa > Mollusca > Gastropoda > Planorbidae > Biomphalaria > Biomphalaria sudanica. The sequence goes on from JAZGLO010000284.1 coordinate 1,676,855, forward strand.
CTTTGAAACAGCTCTGATGTTATCAATTGTGTGGGTCTTCCACTAGTTTGGACAAATTTTAATTTACCTATGGATAAGGTTAATGATGATAGAGAGATGTGAACATAAGACCTGGTCTGATCAGTAGTTCAATATTTTTCTTGCAGTCTCTTATTGTGGTCTGCTTGTTCATAGTGCTTTCTCTAGCCAAATGTCTGTACTCTAACAGAATGTCTGTATTCTAGCAGAGTGTCTGTTCTGTATGTGATGTTACAATTAAAATAAACTCTGATTGTTTGGTACTGCTATGTCTATCTCAACCCTGATAGTTGTGCTCAATTGATGATGTATTGATGTCACTACACAAGACTCACTGTTATTTTCAAATGCATTTTTAAAAACATTCTTTGTGCCTGATACAATCTGTTTATATCTCAATTAAAACACCAAAGTTTCATTGACGTCCTTTTTTCTTCTTTCTCATGAGCTCAAATGTTAAACAAAACAAAACAAAACAAAAACAGTTTTGTGGTTATTAAATGTAAAATAACATAACTTTGCCTTTAGACTAAAATAACATAACTTTGCCTTTAGACTAGAATAACATAACTTTGCCTTTAGACTAGAATAACATAACTTTGCCTTTAGACTAAAATAACATAACTTTGCCTTTAGACTAAAATAACATAACTTTGCCTTTAGACTAAAATAACAACTTTGCCTTTAGACTAAAATAATATAACTTTGCCTTTAGACTAAAATAACATAACTTTGCCTTTAGACTAAAATAACATAACTTTACTCTTAGAATAAAAATAATACAACTTTACTATTAGACTGAGTCAGAAGAAACATAAGATGTGAGGACAGTGTTTGATATTTGGTCAAATAATGAGTAAACGTACAATATATACAACTCAAACCATAGAATCTATTTACAATTTTATTGTACACTCAGTTACCAATGTTTCTTTATCAAAAAGATTTATTGAGTAATAAACTGTACATTGTTAAGATAAATAGAAATAATGGATATAGTTCAGAAAGCAAGGTAGACAACAAGCCATATTAATGGAAGCTGTTAGCAAGAGGTTGCCTTTTTTGTGGTTCCATTTTACCAGGAAACATAAGACATGAAAAAAAACAAAAAACAATTATTTACAAGGAATTCTAGAGAAATGTGTTATAACTATATATAAATGATAATTTGAAACTTGTGTGTACCATATGTGAACTGTCCACTTTAGGAAGCTGTGTAAATAACCAGGTAAAAGAGCAAAATGGATACACCCATTAGGTCTTCCCAGATTAGATTTAGCTATCATGGCCACTCTGGTTTTCTAGGAATTGTTTTGTTTCTGAATGCCAGGTAAACAGAAAGAAACTTTCTAGGATCTACAATTAGGCTACACAAAGTTTTAGTCAATTTGGAACAAAACAAAATGCAGACCTATACAACTTGACCAGCAATAAACTTATTGCCTGTAAGAGAACAGGGTGGAAGAGAACTGAAATATGTGTATGTGTGTAACACATTACTGTGTGAGGGTGTAGGCTGTCACTGAAATACTACTAGAATCTATTTACAAACAGATTGTATGTGTTCTAGCTTTAAACAATACAGTTGGAATGTTCATTCAATATATTTACAGCTATTACAAATCTGGTAGTGTATTGGAATGCCATTACATTATATATTCTACACTTAGAACAGAGTTGTCTTCCCATGCCCAATGGATATTTACTTAGCATTTCATTAAAAAGTTTTTTACTGAAATAGTAGAGACTTCATTTTGGAAGCCAGATCAACAAAATAATTTAGAATTAAGAAATTATTTCAAATTGCAATGACAATTGTTCAATCCTTTTTGGAGTCACTAGATATATGAAAATTAAAAACCACAATGACTGATATTTAATGTAATAGATTGATTTACAATATAGAAATTTTTAAAAAGTTAGCTCAAGAAATAGTCACTGGGTTCTAAAATGTAAAATAACTAAAACAATAAGAAGAAACAAAAACTATTTCTGAGTACCCCGCCACACATCCCAACCTAGCAATAAAGTGAATAGAACTTTGAAATAGTATACTAACATTACAAACATAACAGATAAAGGTATTTCTCAGCCAATAGAAACAACTCTTTTAATTAAATTATTTAGTGCACAAGGGCTTCCATTTGTACTTGAAGATAGGGTCTCATTGCCTATGTGAGGTCATTTGTAATTTTTAAAAGTTTGATAAGGAATGAATAACATGGAAGTTAAAAACATTGTGATTATCAATTTAAAAAAAAAAAAAAGATTGATTTGTGAATAGAAAACAAACAAATAAATGTATACATTAAAAAAGAAAAGCAAATACTCAATAGGAGTAGAATAAATAGTAGAGGCACAAGATCTAAAGTTTCAGATACAAAATTGAATGTTGGAAAGGTGATCGAATAGGAGGCAACTGTTCTGGAATGGATTGAGAGATCTGCGCTACTTATACATTTTAAACACGTATGGCATCACAAAATGGAACAAGAAAGAAAAATGTCATTCAAGAAGTCAGGTAAAATAACAGAAAGGCATTGCAACACCAAATATCAACAAAAAGAATTACAAATCTATTGTTACAATCATTTTTTGTGTGTTTAATATTGGTACAGTGTAAATAGCAATAGACAAACAAACTGCTTAAAAACATTTACTTCCAGACTTCTTAAGAAAACCCAAGAAACAAAAGGAAGCTAAAAACAAATTGCTAAAGAAATGAAGTAAGACACTGGAAAACTTCTGTGCTCCAACAAGTTTGTTTTACATCATCTATTACTTATCTCTATGTATGATGATAGGTTTGGAAAACTGAAAAGATTGGCTTAAAAAGATTTTTTTAAATGCTGGTAAGAAAAGAATGTTTACAATGCACTCGAAAATACAAAAACATACATTAGAAACTCTTTAAACAAAAAATAAATAATTCGTAAATTAATAAATGATAAAAAAAAATATGTTTCACTACCCACTTTTTGACATATATATATATAATATTTATAAAAAAAAAGAATTATATGTGTTGATTTCGATTTACTGTTGAATTATAGTGGAAGTACTCATTTCCATTCAAAATGCATTGAACAAAGTTCCAATAGGATTGCAGTATACAATGGAATGCTATGCAATTTGAAAAAAATCAACAATTTGCACTTGTAAAATCATTGTTGTACGTCAGTACAATAGTAAAAAAAAAATTACTATTTAGCCCCATTCAAATGAAAACATCATTATCAGATGAATTAAAGATGGTTGGATCTAAGGTTAGAACTGTGTTTTCTTTACAGGTGGATTGGTTGTCTTCTGGATTTGATCCTTGTCTTCGCCATCTGTGTTGATCAACTGTTAGCTCTCCAGACACATGTCTCAGCCTTGTGGCATAGTTGTCAGTCTGTGAGCTGGAAGCCTGATCAGGATGACTAGGCTCTGATTGCCTATGAACCCTAGCCACTGGAATTGGTTTGGCTGATTTACTGGAGCTAGTTTTGCTAATACCCTGCCTGGGAGCAGGAACAGGTTTCTGATGCTTAGGGTCAGAGCTTAAGCGTCCTGTGTTGGTAGCTTGATTGGCTAAAGCTTCTTTAGGATATGGCTTAGGTGTATCGTAGACTGGCTCTGAGTGTCGATTGTCTTGTGGTCTGTTCTGATTGAAATTCTGCCTTGGTGTTTGATAAATTGGAGCAGGTGGGTTGGATCGTATGTCTCCTTGATATCTAACTGGTCGAGCAGGTTCACTACTGTGTTGACCATCTGATATTTGCTTGGGCGTCTCGTAAATAGGTTCAGGATATGAGTGTGTATGCCTTCTATCGACTGGTGAATTTGTAAGTTTTTCCTGGCCTTGCGTATAATGTTCTTTGTTTCTCTGCTGAGCCACAGGTAGGTTAGCATAATGTTTATTACCTTGTTGGGAAGGGGTCTGATTTACTGCTCCCTTGTTAGTGACCTCACTATACCTGTCCTTATGTCCATGGTCACCTTCTGGCTTATTTTGCTTAGGAATTTGTTGTATCCTGTCCAAGTCACTGCCTGAGCTTTGTTGAGGTCTGTTAATAATGGAATGATCAGAAGCTGACCTCGAATGATTGCTTTCATTTGGTTTACGTTGTGATAAATTTTGAGTGACATATTCCGGTACAGCCCCAAGAGATGTGGCTTGTGCTGACTTAAGAGGACGATTAAATGACTCCTTCTGCTGAGGATCATTTTCACTTGAAGTCGCTTTCATTTTATAATCATTTAGACCTAGGTAATTATTTTCTCTACATTTATCCAAGAGATGATCACAGCTCAATGCAGTGAACTTGTTCAAGTTTTCTATTGGTCTATCTCTGACCAAGCCACGACCCATAGTTAATGGGCCAAAGTCATTCCTTTTTAAAGAGACATCTCCATAGCCAGCATAGCTGAACCTTTTGTCCTCATTCTTTCTTTGGAATTCTCCAGAATTTGGAAGCTGACTATCAACTGTACTGGCACCTCCAAGGGAAAGATTGACACAGCTCTGACTCCTGGAGCTTTCACTGACTCTTGATGATCTGGCAGAGTCAGGAGCTGCAGCATGTCGAGAATGTTTCTGAGTGAGCTTTTTCACATACATTCCTTCACGTCCACTCTGTTGATTATCCTCCTTCTTGTTATTTGCTATTGCAGCTTCTTGTGGTTTAGCATTATGTCTGGTGTCATTGAAAGTATCTTCTTTCGCAATGTAAAGCAAGTTGCCCATGCTCCTAGACAGATGCCTATTTGGTTCACGCTTCTCTTTGTCTAGAGCAAGAGAGGACAGCTCAATGCAATCCCTGTCAGAGTCAGGTTTGGAAATACTGTCCCTAGACTTGGGATTTAATGAAACTTTCATGCCACATTTGGAAATGTCAAGGTTGGATCTGGCCCTCTGCCCAACAGCAACTCCAGTTGGAAACAAACCATTCTCTACATCGGTAGATGAGTCGGAGGATGAGGATATGTTAAGGTGACTGTCAGGATCAGAAGTGTCAGATGATGAACTTGATGACACATAAGCCCCAGGATCCAGTGATGCCTGGAGACTGTTCCTAGAGACAGCAGTGACCTGATATTGCGGTGAGTTGATGTTGTTGGTACTGTGCATGACCATGTTACCTCTGCTCAACACACTATTGGAAGTTGCACTGGCAGAGGGGGTTTGGGATGAGGCACTGGTAGAATCAGGTAAAACTGACTCCTCATAAGAGGGGGGTTGTGCAACACCTGGCTCACCTTGCACCCAGGAAAATGCCTTAAATACAAAAAAATAAAATGTTTGGTCTGATGTCAAAAAGAAAACATAAAAGGTATTTAAATAAAAACATGCAACAATTAGTTCATCCTATGTAATGGTGACAGATGAAAGGAAACATCAGATGTGTATAAGTTTAATCATGTGTAGCTATGACTATAAGAAATGTTAAAATATTCAAATACAGTTAATCATGATCGGCCTTTGCATTATGTGCCATCATAAATATCTTAAACTTATCAAATTGAAATAGCATCTTTAAATGAATAGTGGCAAAAATATATTATTTTGTTTGTTACATCGGCACATAAAAACATATCTAAAAAAATGTTTCAATCTGACAACAAAAAGTTTATTGTAATTTAACTTTTAAATAATGTATATTAGTTCAATAAAGAACATCAAACAAGAATGTATTAAAAAAAGACAGCATAACTCTGTTCTATTAAGCCAGAGCTAAGCCTTTCAGAAAACAACACTATGAATACTAAATGATTGGAAGCATTCAATCATGCCTAATTACAAAGTAAAAGTAAGTTAATAAATGAGCTTTATGTTTAGATATGATCCAAATCAAAGTAACAGAATTTACCATATTGAGGTATCCGATGGGTGTGTTTTGAATAACTTCATCATAAGATGGAGGGTGCTCTCCTGAACTAACGGTCAAACTCATTTGCACATGGTTATGGTGACGTCGTCTGCGAGCTAGAAAAAAAAAGGTTTGTTTACAGCTTTTTATTGACATGAGATTAACTTCTCCATTTATAAAAGAGTTCAAAATACATTGTTTTATTATTTCAAAATGAATTCACAACATTCAAAACTATTCTAATTGATTTGTTTAAATATGTGTTAAAATGTTCATGTTTATCAAACTAAAAAAATATTTAAAAAATCCCTTTTGACAAAGCTTATCTAAGGGCAAGAACTCCATAATTAAAACTATATCTCAATATTCATTAATGTAGAAGTTATTTTCCTTATTCAGCATCAAACAAATTATTAATTACCAATAAATATTGACTAATTGGTTAATTTTGAAATTGATAAATGTTTTGTTAGGTACACTAAATAATTGTTTAAAGGTTCAACTTGATCCGATAATAGGTGCAGAAGATATAAAGTGTTCAATTATTGAAGGGGACAAAACCCTAAATGTTTAGCCATATCTGTGAATACTGAAGGATAAATTTCCCTTGTTGATATCTAACAAAATAATTAATTACTGTTAATTAAATGACTTATCCATTAATTGTTTTTCTTTCTTCATTTCAGCCTATGAATAATTGTGCAAAGTCTCAACTTGATCTGAGAATGGGTGTGAGAGAATTAATGTGTCCAAATGTTCACCAGACAGGCAATTTCATATTTTATAACAAAAATTAATTTTAAAGAGAACAAAAATGAATGCAATGATATTATCTCTAACACAGATTGATGCTTAACAGGTAAGTTGATTAAAAGCAAGATGACAAAGCAAAGATTTAAGAAGCAATGTCTGCACAAAGCCAAATATCTATATGTGTTTATCTCCCTTTATTCTTACATTTTAGAAGTAGATCTGAGAAAGTTATCTAAAGTCAAATGTTTAAGACTTACCTCTGTTCTGCTGATGTGCTAAGCCGCCATTCTGAGCCCCAAAAGTATTATTGTTTAGCCGCCGACACCGCCTGATAAATATAATGAGTAGGCACATGACAATAACAAGAAAAACAGACACCACCATTGGAATGATGACACCGATGCCTATGGAATAACTGCTGCCACTTCCTTCAGAGGTACTGCCAGTGCCACTGATGTGATCTAAAATAAAATAAAGGACTTGTTAAAAAGAAACAAGGCTTTGTGACTGCAATTTCATATGTATTTTTGCTAGTTTATCTTACTGCAGGATAGACAAAAATGTAAACAGGAAGTCATGAGTTTAAACCCAAAAGAGGCTTTAGTTTTTAATGGTAAATTCATAAAAGCTGTGTTGTGTGTCTATGGCACTTAGCAAGCAGATGTGAAACTTCTCACAATTATATTTCCTTATAAGTAACTGTGGTGGCGCACTGGCTGAGCGCTCAAACACTTGGCTTCTGAACCAAGAATCACAGGTTTAACTCCTTCTCTCCTGATTGACGATAGCATCGTTGATTTGACCTCATTAAATTAACTTAATTTTTTGGTTCATAAACTTTGATTTGTGTTATATAAAAAGGGCATACATTTATCTCTACCAATTATAACATTGTCTGAATAAAAGAAAAACTTAATTGAAGTTTAACCCTAAAAGGCTAGTGAAATGTGAAAAATGAATAATTCCTTCTGAGCACAGAAATTAATTACGGAGAGATAAAGTTAAATCCTGGTAAAAACTGGGATTTATAATTTAGGGATCTTGCCACTGAGTCCACCCAGCTCCAATGGGTACCTGACTGTTGGGGAAAAGTAAAGGCGGTTGGTCATTTTGCTAGCCACATGACACCCTCATTAGCTGTGGGCTGCAGAAACAAATGACCTTTACATCATCTGCCCTATAGATCTCTAGGTGTGAAAGGAGAACTTTTACTTTACTAGAGTTACTTCCCCTTTATAGCTCAAGTGTTAAATGTTATACAACAAAAGTGATTTGATCATAGCATACTAGGCATGCTATAAGCAAATATGTTTCACTAAACAAATACAATTATATAAAAAATATTTTTTATTTTTAGTCTAGATCTATTAAAAATTAATTACATGACTTTCAAAGTACTTGATGCAGTTTTACACAATAGAATAATTTTTAAAAAGTATTTTTCATAGTTTGGTTATCATAATCTAAGCATCTGCAATGATATAAAGATTTGTGTGTTTGCAGAAGCTAGAAAAGTCTTTGAAAATAAGGATAATCCATAGTTCCACAGTGACATTGTTTAAAACTATTTTGTGGCTGCTATTATTACTATTACAATTTATCTTAGGGAGTTTTTTTTTGGGTGTGAAACTGAAACATTTCTTACTACAAATAAAGGCACTCTCGTCACTGTTGTCTCCACAGTGGTCCACCCCATCACATTTCAGACTGAAGTCTATACATCTGCCACTGTTACATCGGAAGAAATTCTTAAGGTCACTGCAATCTGTGTCAACAACGCAGAACATTTAATTTTATTTTGAGTATTAGTCTAGAGGACAATTTGTCTTGCCATTAGTTTATGACATAGAACAAAACATTTTATGTCAGCAACTCAATGCTGAGAGGATGGAGAAATAGTGTGCAGCACTTGAGAGGATGATGCTGTATTATAGAAATAAAGTCTGATTCTTCTTCTAGCCAGCTTGTTGTTGCTGAGCTGTAAGCCTGAGAAGACAATACTTGGAGAAATGGGTTGCTATATGTTTTGATTTGACTAATGAGAGATAAATGTATAAGCACATTTAAAATAACATTTGAACTATAGTTAATGGCTGAAGAAGAGCTGTCTGTGGTGGTCAAGTACTTGGTTTCTAAACTAAGGGGTTTCAACCTAGACTCCTGCTGAAGACTGGAATTTTGAACTGAAGAATTTTTAGGGTGCCTCTTGGTCCCACTTAATTCTAATGTGGGGAACTGACCCATGGTTAGAGGAAGTAAAGGAAGTGGGCCATTGTGCTGGCCACATTAACACCTCATCAGCAATAGAAATAGTTGAGCTTTCCATCATCTGTGCCCATAAGAGAATTGTAAGGTTTGAAAGGGGTACCTTTTTTATTTTACCAATGGCTGAAGAACAAATTTTAAAAAATAATTGGAAATTTAAGTAAAAGATAAAAAAAAAGATTAAGTTTTGTAAAGGTCAGTAGTGCCTTAATGGGTCAATGATAGGTAAAAGATGCTGTATGCTTACAGAACCTATAACTACTAAAACAGACTTACCATCTGTATACATGGCATAAGAAATAAGCAGAGCACTGTCATCAGTGTAATACCCCTGTAGTCGGATGTAGAAGCCAACAGTCGATGTGTATGTTTTAACAGAAGAACTGGGCGCTATTGGCACATTATCTTTATCAGATGTCAAGCCATTTCTTATTTCTATATAGTTTTGGCTGTTCAAAAATCCTACTAAAGCAAAAAAAAAAAAGGATTATTACTTTCCAAACATTTATACTAATGCTCGCCACTTTTAATGAATGATTATTGATATTTTTTTAATCATATTGAATGGAAACTTTGTTTAATTCATTTATCTATTGATTAATATGTGATAATACTTTTTGATACCTACCTCTTTTATACTGCAAAATATTTAAGTTAATACCACTGAACTCAGGCATTTTCTTTATGACCCAAATACAATCTCTGTAACTCCCATCAGCATAGACTCCAAGACTAAGTGCCCCGCCCTGGCTGTCTGTGACCAGTTTATCACAATCTAAAACAGATCAAAGAAAAGAGGAAAGGTACATGTTATCAACATTATTGCCATCTACATTTAAGTGTGGGCATGAGAAGCAACAATCCTCTGTAAAAGCCCTAGACAGAAACCATACTGTTTTGTGTAAAGCACCTATGTCACCATACAGGTCAAGTAAACAATCAAAGTAATATGCAAGAATGGAAGGAACCAATATAAAAGACTAAATATGCTGTACTGTAATAATGAAGTTCTTCCTGTACATGACATTGTAATTAATAGCTTTGAAGCTTATATATAACAAAAATTTCCATTGGATATGTTAAGGTCAAAAGTACAGATTATGTCAAGTTAAGGATGATAGACCTTTTGGACAATCAGAATGATCAACCAATATTTTCCAATACGTTTTTGATACACAAGAATGCCCTTATGTTTTGTGTATACAAAAAGCACATATTACTTAGTACATAATACTTTGTTGTACAATATTCCCAAAAACAAATTTAAAATTATTTTATTTAATTCACACATTTTCAAAAGCCAAAAATTAACAATGTTTAGATGTAGCGTAACATCTGGGTCAATGAAACAGACATTGAGTTTGAAGCACGAATATCCATTTTGTTTCATTAGTTTAGTTACTACTACTTTGACGCTAACTATAAGTTATGTATTAATGTTACCTTGTTCTATTGTTACAGAGCTAGATGCTATTCAAATTAGGGTCTCTGTCTTTGGAAGACGCTTTGGGCTCCAATAGGTGTTGACCCTAAATATAGAATTGTTTGTGGGGGGGACTATTATGGATAGGAATGTGGGCGGGCTCTGGGTGGTGATGAGGGACCAAATAACTACACTCCATTAAAGGCTAGCAAAAGTAGATAGGTACCTGCTTTGTGGTCGCTGCTTGGCAATCTAGGTCTGTCTACGTTTCACCAGAGTTTCTTCACCTTCTTTCTATTAATAACCTTGGTACCTTAGTGCAGCTGTTATTTATTTGTTACACGACATGTTTATTCATACCATACAGGTTGTAGGCCTACATATGTTGGTGATATGATTCTTTGACAAAATATTTCCACCCTTGAAATTGGTCATTATTTGCTCAATTTTGGAATTAGTTAGTTCCCTTTACAGACCTTGCAGTCTATGTCAAATGGCCAGCACAATGACCAACCACCTTTACTTTCCCCAACTAATGTCAGGTACCCATTAGAGCTGGGTGGAATCAGAGGCGCCCAAAGATCCCGAAATAAAAAATCCCAGTCCTCACCAGGATTCAAATGCAGGTTCGAAAGCCGAGCGCTTTACCGCTCAGCCACCGCACCTTGCAATTTGAGAATAATAAAGGTCATAAACTTGACTAAACAGAGGAAGCAATGTTTTCCTATTATAATTCAATTGGACAGCTTGATGTATTCTCCCATCTATACTTCTTACCTGTTTTTGTGTCCATAATGTTATTCCTATCTGAAATAGAGAATTATGTGATTTTATTAATATTCATGTGGTTGGACATTTAAACTTGTGAAACTGACTTAGGTTTTCATGCTTTAAAACTTAATTTCCAAAACAGGAATGAATAAAAGAAATCTCTGTAAATAATAAATCCAACAACTATTTGATGGAATGACATTTTAGAATGCATGTCTCATGCTATAGCATCATCATTGCACTTTAGTCCAAACTCTTTTGTAAAAGGGTATCCTCGAGAAAGTTTCTATTTTTCTATAAGTGCTCAACAAACAAAATATCTCAAATCTGAACTGTAGCCTGATTGATAGGTTTAGGATCACTCAGCCACACATATTTAGTTAATTAGAATGAGTAAAATTATAAACAGTACCATTTTAAATAGATTCTTTACTGCCTTTATAACTATTTCTTTAAGATGTGAGAATTGTGAACCAAGATCATATTGTAGTATATTTGTAGTATTTTAATATAAATTTTCTAATTTTTATAATGTTAGAATTGAATTCTGTCTTTAATAGGTATATAAAGTGTAGTTCTGTAATTAGTAGCTTTTAAAGTTTGATTTTGGCAATGCAAAAGTTTAGATGTTGTATTAGTTCTGATAGATAGGAAGTACTATGTGTTTCTAGTGTATTTATAATTTTTTGATATTGCTTAGATGAGAATGTATGCATATTATTATATCAATGAAAATATGAAAAATGAAAATATTTAGGCACAAGTCTAGACTGAAAGGTTTCATCCAATGGGAAAGGACTGTGTTAATCCATCAGAACTGATTGTCTGACTTGAAAATAAAAGTTTTAAAACTCCCTTCAAAAAAAAAATATGTCATCACCATCAGGTGACAAAAATCAATTTTAAATTAGTAAATCAATTTTATATATACTGGGTTCAAGAATATGTAGGTCCAACCCCCCATCATAAGACTAATTTAGTGTGTGACAAAAAAAAATTAAACAAATCAAGCAATCTGTATGTATAGGTACATTCAGTAAAAGACATTCCAGTGTAAGTAATGGACCTTTCTTTTTGTTAAATAACTTAAAGGTGTTTCAAATTAACAACAAACTTAGGTCTATCTTCTCATTTTGAATCAGTGGGTTAAGGTAAGTAGTTGTGTTGTTTTTTTTAAGAAGTTCTTCCACCATGGAATATAGGTGGGGATTTAACCTATCAACACTAAATATTTCCTTTGTTACTTGTGCCATCTAATTGTTAATCTTTACGATGACCATGAAATGAAAGATTGTTGCATGCTAAAGTTAAAGTAACACCCAGAATGCAAAAAACTTCCTCAAGGTACTCCTTACTTACTTCATACACCCTTCTAGCTGTTTATGTTGGCTGTTGGGCAAGCTAGTTATTGGTTCTTTGATTGTCTGTTGGGCAAGCTAGTTATTGGTTCTTTGATTGTTTGTTTGGCAAGCTAGTTATTGGTTCTTTGATTGTTTGTTTGGCAAGCTAGTTATTGGTTCTTTGATTGTTTGTTTGGCAAGCTAGTTATTGGTTCTTTGATTGTTTGTTTGGCAAGCTAGTTATTGGTTCTTTGATTGTTTGTTTGGCAAGCTAGTTATTGGTTCTTTGATTGTTTGTTTGGCAAGCTAGTTATTGGTTCTTTGATTGTTTGTTTGGCAAGCTAGTTATTGGTTCTTTGATTGTTTGTTTGGCAAGCTAGTTATTGGTTCTTTGATTGTTTGTTTGGCAAGCTAGTTATTGGTTCTTTGATTGTTAGTTTGGCAAGCTAGTTATTGGTTCTTTGATTGTCTGTTGAACAAGCTAGTTATTGGTTCTTTGATTGTTTGTTGGGCAAGCTAGTTATTGGTTCTTGGATTGTTTGTGATGCTAAATAGTTCTTTGTAGATCTAGATGTGACACATTTTTGAATCTATTCCAAGCATTTGTCATTCTCAAGGGCTCCTGTGAGCCCCAAATGAAATATATCCCTTCAAGCCATGGTAGCTATGCTACAGGCTATGGACATTCTTAGGTCATGGGCCCCGGTTCATTGAACCCCTCTACGCCACAGATGCTACAAGACTGTAATTAAACACTTAAAACTAAGCAAACTTAATATTTTGTTTTTATACTGAACATCTGACTGATGGTACAGCTGGAACATATTTAAATGATAAAAATGAACATTTTCAACTTACCTTTATATGCAATGGCAGCTGCTTTGAATCCAGTAAAACTGTAATACCCTCCTGCTACAACATTACCAGTTGTGAATGTTATATTCATAGATGGCCCATCAGAAATCAAATAGGGCCGGTCCATTTCTCCTGTCAGTTTTTCATGATTTGCTCCTTGAATCTGAGTAAAACAACAAACAAACAATAATTATTAAAGAATGTATTTTGCTCACTTTGTATTTAGAAAAATAAATGGACTGTGTACTTGTATCTCAACACCCTTAAAACATCAAGTGCTACAGTAACAAAAACCAGATGATGAAATTACTTAGCTAATGAGAAAATATTGAGTGATTCATTTTGTTTAACTACATGTTTTTCAAACCTCAATCAGAAAACATGCCAATCAAACTAACTAGATTCATCTTGTATGGCTATAGGATTTTCAAACACTATCGCAAATCATGCCAATCAAACTAACTAGATTCATCTTGTATGGCTATAGGATTTACAAACACTATCGCAAATCATGCCAATCAAACTAACTAGATTCATCTTGTATGGCTATAGAATTTTCAAACACTATCGCAAATCATGCCAATCAAACTAACTAGATTCATCTTGTATGGCTATAGGATTTTCAAACATTATCGCAAATCATGCCAATCAAACTAAGTAGTATTTTGAGCTTATAGTTTACTTTTTTTTCCTTAAATATGTTTTAACTCTTGGAAGGAGGAGTTTTCAGCCAAGTCTGTCAATCTCAATATCAATATCTCTCTGAGATAAACAAATATAAAACATATCTAAGATAAAAGTCTACAAAATGAGGAATGAAACTTGAGCAGATTTTATTAGTAAGGAAACACGCCAACAACTTGTTGCTTTGTTTGACATGTTTTTGGGTGCTCCTGTGGAGTTTATTACACCCACAACAAGACGTGGCAGGATTCAAACCTGGGAACATCTGGATGACAGTCCAAAGCCTAGACTAAATGTAGTTAGACATTAAAAACTTTGAAAAATTGAATAAGACTTTAAAATCATATTAAGGGGAGGTACACCTAAAAAATCTATTTACGTTAATATTTATCAGAAATTTATCAAACTTGTATGGTTGATACAGTAATCCATCCTGATTTTAAAAACATAGAAAAAATGTGTTTGACTTTTGTGGTTGCCATGGAAACGGCCGCCATCTTGTTTTTTGTATATGATTTTTAAAATGCTATTTCTCTTTAACTAATAGACAAATATAAGTCAAATCTGTTTCATTTGAAAAAGAAAACAACAAAGAATAAAGTGACATCTCAAAATTTATTATATTTTAATATTTGTTTTTAAAATGTAACAGTAAAGTTAATCATTCATTTTTTTAAAGAAAAATATATATTTTTTTACATTCATGTCCATAGAAAATGAAAACCTAACAAGATATTTAAAAAATCAAGATGTCACATGAAAGTATTACAATAGATCTTTAAGTGTTTCAAATTTCATGTAAATATCTGTAATGGTTCTAAAGATATATAAATTTTAGTGAATGCATTTTTGGAAAACGGCCATTTTGAGAAAAACTGATTTTAAATAAAATGATGTTTGTAAAACTAAGTTAACTAACTATATTTGAATATATAAAACTTGTAAGTTAAAGAACAACATGTAAACTAGTGTTATTCAAAATGTCACATCATTAAACCAACTAGTTTTTAAGTTATAAGACTTTTAAGAAGACTAATCAAGAAAAAACAGAAATGAGAAAAAAAGCAAAAATTGAGAACTTCCATAAAAGATTTAAAATTGTCCAGATGAATATGAAACTCCTTCAGCTTCAATAAACTGCAATTCTTTACGTGCCTTAGCCTCCTTTCTTAACAACAGTCTCCTTTTTACAAATTGTTGTTTTTTATAAGCTGCATTTTTCAAGCGTTTCTTAAGTCTCAATAATCCAAGTCGCTGGCTGCTTTTGCTTACCTGGCAGTTGAAAAAACTTTTTATTTCACTACCAAAAGAAAAGCCAAAATTGAATTGTCCTGCTGCAGCTAAAACAGAAAAGTTAACTTTTTTTAGTGAAGAAAATCTTGATTTGCTGCAAATATTCCAAATACATGAATGAAAAGACTCATTCGCATTTTGAGTTGAGCCAAGCAAACATCGTTGTAGAAGTTGAGGCTCTGACAATCTTTTGTATATAGGCTTCAGATGTTCTGCTAGTAAGTCATAATTGAGAGGCGTATGTATATGGAGATTGTGTTTACCAGGCTTTACATTTTTTGCCTCACAAGACTTATAAAAACACCAAGAATCTGCACCTGAAGGACACAGATGATGCATCGGCCTCTTATCGGTCGAAAAATTGTGATACATGCTCGCAAGTATAGCATTTCTCATTTGCTTAGCATCATTATGTTTCCGTATCGCTCTAGTGTAATACTTGGACAGTTTTTTGATTGTTTGTTGTGTAAGTTTACCTACACCATTACCTCCAAGTGAAATTCCTTTCTTGCTACAATCTGTAACCAAATTACGGAGTGAAGTGCCCATCCTTTTCCCCACATGGTTGACACACTCTTCTCTTGTTATAGGTACATCTCCATAGGGTTTTATTTCACAGACTTTATTAAAGGCTTTAGAATCACCATCTGACAACATAGTGGTGTAGCGCAATTTGAACTTCTCAATAGATCTCCTCCACAAGATCTCGGCCGCATGTGTTTCCATCATTCCAGATGATCCTGAAAAATTTAAAACAAAAAGTTAATGGAAAGACAATAAACTGTTTTGTATGCTGTTTTTAAATAATTTAAAAAAACATGTCAGTATAAAAATGAATCTAGATTTTAATTACTGTAAAAGGTTTTAAAACAATAGAAAAATATCTCACCTGTATAGTTGATATCACAATCAGGTTTGTGGGATTCAAACCATTCTTTGTAGTGTGCAGGAGATTGTGCTTTTAGTCTAGTACCAGTTGTGCTACAAGTTTGGCAAAAGCTAGATAGTACTTCAAAATCAATGACATAGCCTGTCAATACATCTATGACACAGCTAACACCTATCATTGATTTATGTCCTCTGGTCATCCAAGTACCATCAAATGAAATGGCAATGTCCAAAATGTCATCATCACTTAGAGCTGAATTGCTATTTTTTGCATGTTCCTTTCTTACAAGTCGAATAGTTTTACTATGCAAAGCCTGACGAACATCTTCAGCATCCTTATAAATGGACTTTGTCCTGTTGTAGACATGATTGGCTGATAGACCCGGTAGGTCTAAATGTTCACAAAATTTGTTGAAAGTTAATGGTCCTAGTCCACACAATGAGGAGGCAACAACAGCAGATGTGTTGATGGAAAATTTTTTATCATTGAGTGAGCGTTCAGATGTAAAAACATCATTCACCACAGTGCCACAATTATCGCAGTAAAGTTTCAGTTTTAATACAAGTCCGAAACGACTGTTGTCATCTGAATGCAAAGTTAGACCATCAGCATTACAATAAGGACACAGAAGAGGTGAAAGCAATTTTTCAATTTGACTAATGTCAATGATTGTTCTATATGTCTGTTTAGCTGACTGGTCATTAAATAGAGAGCTAGAGCTTCCAATGTCCATAGCAGGAATATCAACAGTTTTTTTTTTGGAACTTGTTTGCAAAGACAACAACACCGACGAGTTAGCTGGAGTTGAAGGAGCTGGTGTTACTTTGTCTAGATCTAGTTCATGATCTTTTCGACATAGGCCAACAGTGTTCTTCATCTTGGCAATCTTGCGAGCCTCTAGAAGTTGTTTACTTCTTTTTTTTAATCTTCCCATGGCTAGCACTAGAGCTAGAATGTCTAGAGCAGTAGAGCTAGATGATACTAATGCTAGTAGATGTGATGATAATTATGGATAAGACTTAGATCTAGTCAAGCTCAAATAAGAATGAACTTGAAGACAATCACTGAATAAGTCACAATCGTAGAACTTAGAAGTCTAAGCTCTAGAATATTATCAATATAGATCTAGACTATATATTTTATAAATCGAATCTATATAAATCTAGACTAGAATAATATGATATCCACAGGCAATCCAGCAGAGTCGCCAGAGAGACTAGTCTGATTAGTTATAGTATTAGAATTATTAGATCTACAACAATTTTTCACATACGATAATTTCAACACGCTGTAGACAGTTCAGCCATTTATTTTCGATAACCTGAGGTACACAAAGTCGCTAGGGGAATCCTAAGAATAGACCAATCAGAACGCAGCATTTATAGCGGGGCTATATTTACACCAAAACTAATCAAAAAGAGTACGTAAGTTTCTAAATATAGCGAAAATGTGCTAATAAAAGATTAGGAAGTGATGCCAAATCTTAAAAGACATTTGGACGCTGAACAAATTGATACCAAATATGACTATTTTATTTGCAATGCACAAACATTTTTTAACCTGTAACTATGGAGAATTTTCGCATTTTCTTATAAAATCGTCATTAATATACACCCGAAAAATGTAAAAAAATATGTTTTAAAGCATTATTTAAAAAAAATTAAAGTACTTATCAAGTAAATAAATGGATAAGCTATCTAAATATGTTACATCAGCTGCATTGAGAGGGGGGAACTGATGTGTGGGCAGCATTTCCATGAGATGATCCATAGTCGCTTCAAGACAGAAGGAGGCCATAGGAATGTAGGATATAATTACAACAAAAAACAACTTAACCTGGTTAGCATTAGCATAAAATTATTATAAATGTCACGTATCAATTTATAAACCAAAGTCTAGTTTAAAATAAACTTAACATATCTATGCTAAGTACTAAAGAAACTCTTGTATTTTATTAGATCTAGTATATTAATCTGAATATATTTTTTTATTATTTTCCGTCCAAAATTTTTAAATATTTAGACATCTTGATTGGTTAAAGGCAAGCGTCTATGGGAGGGGGGCTAAAGAAACTCTTGTATTTTATTAGATCTAGTATATTAATCTGAATATATTTTTTTATTATTTTCCGTCCAAAATTTTTAAATATTTAGACATCTTGATTGGTTAAAGGCAAGCGTCTATGGGAGGGGGGCTAAAGAAACTCTTGTATTTTATTAGATCTAGTATATTAATCTGAATATATTTTTTTATTATTTTCCGTCCAAAATTTTTAAATATTTAGACATCTTGATTGGTTAAAGGCAAGCGTCTATGGGAGGGGGGCTAAAGAAACTCTTGTATTTTATTAGATCTAGTATATTAATCTGAATATATTTTTTTATTATTTTCCGTCCGAAATTTTTAAATATATATTATGTTTGGGTGTCCCTTACACGTTGTAACAAGCATTTTGGACTATAGACGATATTCATTTTTATCTCCAATGCTGTAGGATTAGAAAAATTGTTCAGATTATAATATAATCAAATTATGAAACGATCGTCAAGTATCAATAAAATAAAAAGTGGGAATAACAAAGAACACTGACATATAGCAGGGGATACGAATGACACTTTAAGTGAATGTATCATCATTGAACGTATACATGATTTTTATTGGTAGTTACTTCTTTCTTTTTTTATATATATAATTGTTATTCAAACATATTTGTTGCGACCATATCTTCAATGTTGCAGAATACTTTTTCAACAACTGAAATCAAATGCGTCATAGCGCTATTGCGGTCTAATCACGACGTAAATCACATTTACCTAAGCCAATGAACGAAGAAAAAAATATTAGCTGCCTAATGGAAAATTGTATAAGGGGGTCGTGGAGCTCAAAAGGTTTAGAACCACTTTACTATATATATTTTGTGATTCCAAGTTTTGAATTAAAGTTCTATATTAGATTTAAAAAAGGATCTTCATTTATTGAATCTCTAAGACATATTTAGATCCAGAGATATATCTGCAGAATCCCCAGCAAGTCACAGTAACTTCTTGTAACATCTGACATCTCAAGAAAAGATCTACAGCTTTAGCACCATCGACGAATTAGCACTTTCAACAACAGAGTACTGTGACAATAAAGTATTGCTGAAATAAGCTGTTTTATTGATCCTGTTAAAAACTGGTTAAGACAAAAAAACAACAGTTTAGTAGAAAGGAGATATTTAGGCACAAGTCTGGACTGAAAGGTTTCATCCAATGTGGAGGACTATCATGTATATCTTATTCACTCCTAGTGACTGAAATCTGGTAGTTAAAAGATATCTGGTAGTTATAAGATTAATGCACGATGTTCAAATACTGAACTAGGAACTAACCAGTATTTGAGACTTGGGAGACAGGATCCAGTCATCAAACATCACTGCTATACAGTCTGTAATGATTGAGCTCTTGATTATGTAGGTGTATATTTCACTATTAGCCACATAAGGAGAGGAGAAATTTGGACTTGTGAAAGATCTCTTTGGTAAAGGGTTTGACGATTCAATAGTTATAACCTGTACTTTTTCTGGAAGAAAATATTTAAAAAATTAAAAACAACAAATTAATACTAGGAAACACAAAATTGTTTTAGACAAGATCTTCAATGGCTAAAGAGTTTGGATAAGAAGCAAAGGAAAGATCACTCTTTTACTTTTGCAAGTTGGACTAGAGTTACCCTACGAAAATAAAAAGGGGGCGGGGAGAACAAGCAGTATTCACCCATCACAAAATAGCAGGGCCGGACTTAACCGCTGTGACCAAGAAGTCATTGAAAGATCACTCGTTTATTTCTACCCCACGTAGTTTTAGCGCAAAAAAAAGAGGGGGGGGGGGAGGAGAACAAGTAATCTACTCTGTATTCACCCGTCACTAAAAAGCAGGGCCGGACTTAACCTTTGTAAAACGGAATTCGAGGGGCCCATTTTGGGTAGGGATATAGATTATAAGTGAAAATTAAATGTTTATATTAGAAAACACATTCGTCTTTGCATTTTATTCATTCTTTACTACGCACAGAAATACTTGCATGTAGCGAAGTCATACAGTGTATCATAACAATTCTATTTCTAGATCATGCTCAATAGCAAGAATTACAAAATGTTTCAATCTATCTGCAAGAATTGTTGACCAAGTAATTCTTCATTAATTTGAGGCACGAAAAGCTTCTTTCAGTAGATTCCAAAATTACAGGACAATGTCGTTTTCCATTTTGAATGACACCCCAAAATGACAATTTTTGTCTATATATTTCAGGAGATATGAGTTTTCTAAAGATTTAAATAATTTCCGGAGATTTCCAGGACATATTATATTTTGCAATTTTATGAGATTTCCATGAGCTTCTAGTAAATTGACAGGAGGCCGCAGGAAATCTGTTATAAGTTGTAAAAGTTGTTTTTTGTTGTAATTATATCCTACATTCCTATGGCCTCCTTCTGTCCTGAAGCGACTATGGATCTTCTCATGGAAATGCTGCCCACACATCAGTTCCCCCCTCTCAATGCAGCTGATGTAACCAAAGGAATTGCAGTGCCGATAGGGTTGCCTTCTCCTGATTTTATACACCTAGAACTAGCGCAGGTTATTTGAAAGTGTGGGGCCCACTTCGGTCGCGAAGGTTGTAGTGGCCTAAGGCAGGCCCTGCAAAATAGTGGTGTATGCTATGCCGCTGGTCGACTAGTTATAATATATTTTAAAAGTGATATGGACGAGTGATATAAGAGACACATTACCTAACTCTGTGTATTAACAATCTGTTAAATTGAATTCCATAATGAGGGGAATAAAGAAAAGAGTCACAAAGTCAAAAAAAAACAACAACCTGCTATATAAAGTGTCACCGCTGTATTTTTGACATTATAAATGTCACTGTCATTATGTTTTGAAGCTGTGATATTATTGTCGGTTTATCTATGTAGGCGTGGTCGTGACATTGGGTTCATATAATAATTCACAGAATAAGGAAATGACACTTGATGTAGCAGACACAAATAAGTTTAATTTAAGTAATAACACCACATATTGAATATGATACACAATTCAATTCAGGAATGACCAGTATTAATCCTCTATAGAAATATGGCGAATATAATGACAACTTAGTAACCAACTTCTTTAAACAACTAACTCAACTGACTATATTAAGTGACTCTATCAAGTGCTTGCTACCAACTCCCCTATATTGACTGACTGCTCTTAACCCTGGTTCACTTAAGGTTTAAAAGTGTTCACCTTAGGGCAACATGAGTTGAGAATAACATTCACAATATTGAAATAGGGTTTCTACACTATGGCACCAACTTTGAGGTGGTGACATAAAGTATACTGCTATTCTGTTGCTTTTGAGAAATGAGAAACACAATGCATTTTTTTTTAATTATTGCAGTATCATAAATAGAAAGAGGATGAATGCAACAGACAATCAAGGTCTGTCTACATGCTACAAGAGAGACTGCTAAATCCATAAGTTTTTTTTAAATCCCAGTACAATGGTATGAATCTTAAACTCTCAAACACAAAATTAGTTTTATAAACTATAATAAACAAGAGAATTAACTTTGGAGAAAAAAAAGCTCTAACCACCTTTCTTTTATTCTATTTTTTCAGTTTTTTTTACACATCATACTCTGCATCAAGGAATAAATTCAGTGACAAATTAAGTTGGTGATAACTTGTCAGTCTAAATAAACATTCTTTTTTATTTTAGAAGTTCATGGCTCAACAATCACTTCAAGTGTTCTAAATGAAAAAATAAAACAAAACTTACCTTTAACTGTGACTTTCAGTCTCATGTAAATGACACCAGAGTCAGACATCTGTTTATAAAAGCAGCCAAATATGCCTAATTGTGATGAATCAGTCATGAAATTAATAAGATCTTTTGATGCTGTCACCATTTTGTTCACTGCCAGGTAGTAATTGTCATAGACACTTAAGTAAGTGCAGCTACACAAAAATTTAAAAAGATGTATTTCATTAGGTGTAAAACATTATTCTATCAATATAAACAGAACTGTGGAAAAACACATAAATATAGTCTACTCTGGTGATCACATACATTTGTCTTAGGTCATGGATTCTAAAGTCTGTCAATATTCATGTGGAAATGAACTTAACGCTCTTGACAGTCATAAGTCTATGGAGTGTGGTGGCTGAGTCCTTTCTGGTTTGAATCTCAGAAAAGATTAAGATTTTGAATTTCAGGATTCTATGGATGCCTCAGAATCCACCCAACTCCCATGGGTACCTGACATTATTTTGCGATAGGTGGGTTAGTAGTTGTGCAGGCCTCATGACACCCTCATCAGCCCTGAGCCATTGAAACATCATCAGCCCTTTAGATAACAAAATCTGAAAAGGATACATTACCTTTGTCTACTCAAAGGACTTGCATCTTAAAATTTTTCTGAAAGTCAAAGCCATCTCATAGTTGTCCTATGTGATTAAATTAACTCTGGTAGAACCTACTTTAAACTGAGAGTAAGGACAAATGGCAACTCATGGATTTATTTAAACCACTTTGTTTTACATGTTTTGGATGTTCCTTCAGATCCTTGCACAGAATGACAGCCCAGAGTGCAAACCACTTTATTTTTACACTTGTTCTGGTATTATATCATCCTATCTGCAGTAAGAAGACTGGAAATCATCAGTATTTTCTCCTAGTTTGTATGCATCTTTGCTATTTATTCTTTTTATGGGATTCAAGCAAATGAAGTTGTAAGAAATTCAATGTAACTATCCAAAAGTTTTGGACAAATTGAAAGTGACTAGTCCATATTTCATGTACTACCATAATAAACTGCACTTTTTCTTTTTAAAAACAGAATTACATAATATAATTTTGATTTTTAAAAAAAGTTAACATTTTGTCAGCTATGAGTTTGAACTAGTCACTTTTAAATTATTTTTTTTAAATATCATTTGAAACCAGTCCTCCAATTAGGTTTTTTTTAACATGTTACACAAATCTAACATTTGACTGTAAACATTTATCTTCTTTATTTACATTGAAATTTTAATAAATGTGGAATTACAAACTGAATCCTTTTTTGTTTAGCAGAATGACAGAATTATTATCTCTTACAATCTGTTATTACTTTTTCCTTTACAAAACTAAACATGTTATCCTACCTAAAAGTCATATAAGAATGTCATGCATATTTTATATAATTTTATCCTATGTTTTTAAATTAAAAAAAAATTCTAGATCATTTTTTTGGAAATTGTTTTGTCTACTTCTACAGTGAGAAACAAATGAAACAAGAAAAAATATGACCATTTGTATCTAGTAAAACACACCATCGTATAAAAGTGCAATTTTAATGAAAATTAAGTTTGATTTTTAAAAATATTATTTTTATTTTCTTTTATACAGATTTAAGTTTAACTCATCTTTTAAGTGATCATTTTTACTCTAAAAAACAAACATAAAAAAAAAAAAAACTAAACATTTATATGGAAAAGAAAATGTGCAACCAAAACTACAAGCCTCATGTTCTTCATTTTATAATTCAAAGGCTCTAATCATCATGGTAATTAACTTTCAAAAATAACAATTATACAATTGTAACAATTACAAATTTAAATTGTTAAACTGATTTCTTTTTTTTGTGTATTGTTACAGAATATGTTTAAATTTATACTTTCTTATAGGCAATCTAAAAATATTTAACTGAGTTTTGCTAAAACTAAAAGTAACTACCATATTTTTGTTCATATAGCCGGCATATGCATATAACTCTGCATGTGCAAAGTGTAATTTGCCAAAAACTACACGTACATAAAGTTGTTGCTCATTAGTTGTCTGTTTCTCGAGATGCAAATTGTGCTCCAGTAGTTGTTCCAATACCGATACATAGAGTGCAACACATGTATGAAATATTAGCATATAGTTGCATTTGTAGCATGTTGTTACGTATCTGTAGTATGTCATATACTGACCTAATGATATTTTCATAGTTTATGTTGAGTTATTTTTATTAGTAAAATAAATTTTGTATACCCCGCACACATGACGCTTGTTGTAAAAAACTTGTAAAACCTGTGGGTTATATGCATGAAAATATGGTATATAGAAACCAATAATTAAACTATGTTAGATATATATATATATTTAACAGTTTCTTACTTATTCGCACACTCAGTGGGACTGTTCTTACTGTAATAATTACTGCAAAGAGGATAATCAAAAGACTCATTGGCCATTTCAAGCTGGAAGCGGCAAGATTGGCAAGTCTTCAATAAAATCTGGCAAGAGGTTGAAAGAGTTTTGTTGGTATATGACATGTTCACAAAGATCTCTGTAGTATCTCCAGGATTCGCCATATATACCGTAGGTGGTTGATACTCTGGGTTGTCTGGTTTACAAAGGTTGTACTCTGATTGGAGAAAAAACCATGTCAATTATAATGTCTATTCCATCAGATAGAGATTTAATAAAGATATAAGAATAGAAAATAACATCAGAAGAGTATTTTTAAAATGCTGCGAAGTCTAAGAACTAAAACATTTTTGGCAGTTCTTCATAATTGCTGTAAAAATTGAGTCAAAAAGAAAGAACTATTTTCCAGCGCCTATATCTTGACCCACAAAAAAATAATACTAGATACAACACAAATATACAATTCTGCTTAGTCTTTGACAAATTCTTTTTATTTTATGTCTTTGGGGAAATCTGAGTTGAGATAGATAGGTTTTGAAAACTTACCTTTTAAAACACCATAATTTTGTTCACCTTCACACCACATCACAGTTACTGAAAATACAAAATATATAATTATATTTTTTTCTATAATTATAAATTACATACACAAAAATACAAACATCTTATCTTATATTATCATTGAAAATATAAAACCCCATAAATAAGTTTTAAAAATGTTTCCAAGTAATCTTCATCATAGAACTAAAAAAGACAAATATACAAAATACTTACAAAAAAAACAATCAAATAATTAGTTTACTTAATGGTTAATTTATTTGATTCATTTATTGTTCTTTCAAGTACAAGAAATAATACATGTACAAGACAGACAAAGTGAGTAAAAGCTTTGTAAAAAATAAAGACAAGTTATGTTTTTTATTTGGTGTATATTCCTGCAAGACAATAGACGATATTATCTGATGATAAGTACTTTTTAAAAGTTCACAATGTAATCGTTAGGAATATCTGACATGATAAGCTCTTCACTCACCAACCAGTAAGAGAAGTCCTATGTAACACACTTTTTTAGACATCATAGTAATCAGGTGACTTGATTCAAGACAAAGTCAGTCAATGCTACATAATATTATTCTGTCCATTCTGAAAGTGAAATAAAGACATTGATTAAAATTCAGATCATTAAATTAATAGACAAATCAATTAATAGAAATTTATTTTACTATGCCAAAACATTTTTTTTATTTGCTTTATGAAATGTAGGATTTTTTTTACATATATATATAAAAATCCAAAATAAATGGAGCTTTAAAAGTCACAAAACATTAAATCAATAACCCAAAAAGTGAACTTTATATTATAATTAATATCGCATACACTATATATTTATTAAAAACATGTACTTAAGATAAGTAAGCAATAAATGTTACTTTTTGTCAGTTTAATGTATGTGTTTAAATTGGCATCACTATAGTTGCCACACACTTCAGAGTGTATTTGAACATATGGTGTTGGCTTAGGTTTATATTGAATGGGAACTAGTGTGTTGGTGAGATAAGAGTGGTGTAAATCTATTATTGACCAAACTGTGTAATGATTTAGTCAATGGTAAACAAAAAGTAGTGCAGATTGTAGTGTTTGCTATTGTGAGCAAATTAGAACAGGAACAAAACAACCTTTTTTAATATTCTTAAAAAGTGTAAATGGGTCTAGGTGGCTAAGTGGTTTAAAACACTTAGCTGCAAACCTAGAGGCTTCAAGTTTGAATACCGGTGATCAGTTGGGCTTCAAACTTCATAACTTTTAGGAAGCATTTCAGTCCAACATTGTTATGGATACCTGACTTAGGCTGGGGAATTAATGGCAGTTGGCCAGTGTGTTGATGACATAACATTGGCTTGTTACTTGTCTGTCATATAAAAAGATAAGAT
The DNA here is from genome assembly GCA_036873155.1 of Biomphalaria sudanica. NCBI lineage: Eukaryota > Metazoa > Mollusca > Gastropoda > Planorbidae > Biomphalaria > Biomphalaria sudanica. The sequence goes on from JAZGLO010000284.1 coordinate 1,703,128, forward strand.
TTATATTATCTGCCCCATAGATCACAAGGTCTGAAATGGGTATCATTTTTTTAAAATGGTTTTGTGTAGAGCTCAAATAGCACTTCCTAGAAATGGTCAACCCATTTCAATCTGATAGTATCAAAGAAAGTCTTCTGATTGAACCCAGCACAATTATAATTGAAAGTTTTATTTATATGTACAATTAAATTGTTAACACTTTAGTTTAGAAAGGGTTTTGTACTTTTATTACATATTTATATCAGAAAGTGATAAAGTATATTTTACATCTAGCCAATCACAGTAAACATTAATGGTATCAGTATTTCTGTAGCCCAGATGTTGTAAAGCTACCAATATTTAATAATGTCCAAGAAATAACTGCTAAATTCTATATAAGATACCTATTTCTAGCCCTAAGACTGAAAAAAAAAACTAAGAAGTTGTTGTTTTTTTTTTGTCTTACAAAGCTTATCATGGCTAACCCCATCAATATGACTCTGTCTGGCTGGGGCTTGACGTCTTTGAGTAATATTTCATATTTAATGTAAAAAACATTTTTTTGGGGGGGTCCCCTCTCAAATGGGGGTCTGGGAAATTTTCAAATTCTCCCCCCCCCCTCTGCCCAAGTCATAGTGATAGTTTAAAATTTAGGCATGGTCAATGCTATAAATACATTTAGCTATGGTAGAATAAAGCATACTATATAAAAATTACTTTTTTGGGGGAAGGAAGGTAATTATTTTAAAAGTATTTTTTTTTACAAAAAAAATATGTTGCAAAAAATATTCAATAAACATGTATTTCTAAATTAATACTAAAAATTTACTGATTAAGTTTATTTTTGCTTTAATCCTGAAACCCAATATTCAGGTCTTGCCCAGCTGATGCATGATGAGGCCTTAGCACCGGAAACACCCTCATGTATGTGTGTGGGATTAAAGAAAAGGATGCTTTCATACCTCTTAATAACATGGCACTTCATCGCAAAGTAGAATGATGATCTTGCATAGGGATACAAAACTAAAAGTGTTGAAGAATAGCAAAATGGATCATGCACGCACTGTACTACCACAGTATTTCTCTAGAAACCATCAAATTAAAGATGCTTTGATAAAACATTGATAAAAATATGGTGAGGGCTTTGATATGGGAAACAAAAGAGTGGAAGGGGTTGATAAGGCACTTTTACTCTAGATCTGTTATTTATATATATAATAACCTCTAGGTCTACTATATTTATCATTTAAACTCTTGATCTTAAGACTGTTATAACAGATGATAGATCTATATTATATTAATCTTTAATCTATTGAGACTATTCTACACTAGTTGTATTCTATGCCCACATAAACTAAGGTGACCTGATATTTGGGGAAAAATGCGGTACACATGTTGATCATGGGACGTAAAGAGAACAGGCTTACATTTTTTTTGAGTAATATTTCCACAACTTAGACATTATTACAGTACATTACAATGTACACATACACACAAAATGTAGGCCTTCTGCATGGAATATTGTCACAATGTGTGTACAAACTGCAGCCACAATTCAGTACACAGGTTTTCAAAGATATTTTTAATTACAGTGGGACACTTCTCTTGTAAAAAGAAATATGATTTCAAAGCAGGTAATAATTTAAATAGTCTCTTCACAGAAGGCTTCAGAACTAACCACTTGGTCTCTCCATGGCCTGAATATTTGAATGTTGAAGAAGTACCTTAATGAAAGCTTATAAGATTAAGAAAGATTTTAAAACAAAAGAGGGCCTTTTATTGATTTGATTTTTTATAATGAAAGTGTGACATTGGCTGTCCTGCCCAGACATTTATGAAGTCATATACGTCATATAGATCTAGAACAGTTATAAAAACTAATATATCATGATTATATGTAAAACAGTCCGAGTCTAGTCTACATTAGTTATTATACTCATTATTATAGTCATAGATATACTATACATTGTTATGACATGATTAGGAATTAGTTATTTGTTTCGGGAATAAGGGTAAAGTTTTACTTAGCGACAAATGACGTAACAGATTTAAAAAAAAAAAGAACGCTCTTAGTGACGCTAGAAAGAGGATGCTTTGTGTAGAGCAGTAGAATTTAGATACGGATTTACGGACATAGCTGACATAGGACGATTCCCTTCTTAATTATTAAATGGATTTGTAAACAGCATCAGCGTCGACTACATATTTTGTTTGTTTCGGCTTTTCGCCGGTGTTACTGAAGTAGTTTTGAGTTCGGTAGTACCTCCAGTCAAAAGTAGATCTTGTTCAGGCTTCCGCGCGGTGTTGATGCTTGTAGATAGATCTAGTGTAGATCTACTTTTGACTGGAGGTACTACCGAACTCAAAACTACTTCAGTAACACCGGCGAAAAGCCGAAACAAACAAAATATGTAGTCGACGCTGATGCTGTTTACAAATCCATTTAATAATTAAGAAGGGAATCGTCCTATGTCAGCTATGTCCGTAAATCCGTATCTAAATTCTACTGCTCTACACAAAGCATCCTCTTTCTAGCGTCACTAAGAGCGTTCTTTTTTTTTTTAAATCTGTTACGTCATTTGTCGCTAAGTAAAACTTTACCCTTATTCCCGAAACAAATAACTAATTCCTAATCATGTCATAACAATCTACACTAGATCTATCTACAAGCATCAACACCGCGCGGAAGCCTGAACAACATATATTCTATATCTATGGGCCTATGTAATTGATAGTTCTATTTATAACTGGTCTGCACTTATAAATTATAGAATATCATATATTTAATCATAACTTAAACTAAAACTCAAACTGGGATAACTAGACCTTATCTAGATGATAGATATAAGCCATTATTCATAATAATCATGATAATGATTAATGTGAAAGATGTTTAATTTATGAATAATTTTGCAAGATTAAAATCTAGATGTTCACCCTATAGACTAGGCATAATATTTAGCTCTACCTCCGAAAGGCAATAGACTCAACAGTAGCTCAATTCAAGTTCCAGCCATTTCCTAGTTAAACAACTCCAGGTAAAACACAAGTGACGTAATAGAGGTAACGGCATCTTCCGGAAATGTTACCTAAGCTGAATATAGTATACTAGTAAAATATATATATACAGGGCAGTGCTTTCACTTCCGAGTATTCTACACAAAATTATTCGTAATAATCTATATAGATATAGATCTGGGTCTGGATCTTTTAAATCAATAAATGTTTTAAATGTTTGGCGTGGGATATTAATATTAAAAAAAAATAAATTCACATAACAACTACTTTCTCTACACTCTGGCCACTGGCGGATCCGGGGGGGGGGGCGGTAGGGGCGAATATCTATATAATATAACAGTAGTGATGCTCAACCTCACTCTGACGGTGGGCTATTTTAATATTCGACATTCGAGTCGCGGGCCACATGACGTAAAATGGAAAAAATGGAAATTATACAATAAACCAATTTTTATGAGAAACCCGTGAATCTAGTATTTACATTAATTCATGAGAAGTTTATCCTAAATTACTTTTAAATATCCGGCTGCATAGTTGAGACGCCAAGTCGAAGAACTAAATCATAGAATTCTAGATGTTCGTCTAAGAGACGATACAATTACGTAGTATCGGTTTCACACGATTCATCACTGAAAAAGTTTGTCCCACTAATAAGTCCTTGTAATTATTGGAATCAGATGAAAAAAACTGTTCAGAACCGAGTTCGGTGGAGAGTTTGCGGTCCTATGCTCCCCTGGGAGTGCACAGGGTTAAGTCAGTAAGTCAATTATTGTGATCATCCATAATACTAATTTTCGGACATTTCGAAAAGGTTATGCAAGAAAGACGGAGTAGAAATCAACAGTCTGCATCACTTGAAATTGATCAAGCAAGTATGTTTAGTTTGTAAGTCTATCAGTTTCAGTTGTAGCTTTGTCTGGGCATTTGGTACATTGGTCGCAGATGGATTTTAGAAACGACGAATATTGTTCAATCTGAACACGATCATCATCACATGGTCCATAGATTTTGTTGGTGAATAATTCAACGAGACCACAGAGGCTCGGTTCCATTTGACTTCTAAAAACTATTGCTGTCAACCATAGTTGTGGCACCATTAGTAGTCAAAACTGTTGTTTTTATCGCGAATACATTCCAAAATTTTGAGTGGTATCAGATATATCGGTAGACTCGTCAGTGGCAACAGAAAATAGACATACAGCCGACTCATTTTCTTCTCATTTTAGGTCAATATTCTCCTCCATCCTCCACTCTAGGTGTAATCTAACTATAGCGTCTCAAACCAAGAATGCCGCCGTATTTATTTATTTTGTTTGATTTCCTAAAGCTGTTTAACGTTATGTGCTTTAATGAGTGCCACTCTTTCTTTTTAAAACAAACATGTTGGCTTAGTATCGGTACCATTCCATGTACTCTACGTAGTGAAAGATATTTTTTAACCTTTTTTTTTTTGGACAATGGATTTTCTACACTGTGCCGACGTTTCGGCGGGCAGGATAGAACCACATCGCGGGCCGGATGTGGCCCACGGGCCGTATTTTGGGCATTACTGTAAAATAAGATACATATTGATATTTGAACCCATTTGTATATTAGGCCTATGTCGCACACACACTCTGATCTCAAATTTTATCATTAAGTAAATATAAAATGAAAAAGGGTTGTACCAGGTGGGAAGAGCGATACATGCAATCTCCTTCTGTCCATCGGACAAACCAATACTTTTTCTTTTTGTATTTTAGTTAAGAAATTTAAAAAAAAAATTGTCACTTATATAATTTATGTATGCTATAAATTAAATTCTTATATCGAGTCGCCCCACCCCCTTTTCTTTAATGCCAAATGCAATCATTAGCAGAAATCTAAAAAAAGGAGCGAATATTAATCGTTTTCACTCTACCGCCCCTTCCCTTTGCAGACGAAAACAGGACGTATTAAAACAGACTAGTCAAATATGGCGACAGAGTTGATGTCATTGCTTATGAATTTATCCTAATTATTTTTAAAAAAGACTTTGTTTTGAACAAATTAGAATTGATATGATATTTTTTTAGAGTGTATAATTTGCTTTGTTTTTAATATTAAAGAGGTATTTTTTTACCTTCAAACCCCGCTGAAGTTGGGTTTAAACTCAAAACTGGGTCGAAACCTATTTAGCTACGCTCATAACATTTTGAGTGCGTAATTTGCTTTTTTTTTTTTACATTGAAGAGGTATTTTTTTAGCTTCAAACCCTACAGAAGAGGAGAGGGAGTTAAACTTAACCCCCCCCCTTTTGGGTTTTAAACTCAAACCCCCCTGGTAGGGGGTTTTAAACTCAAACCTCCCTGGTAGAGGGTTTTAAACTCGAAACCCCTTGGTAGGGGGTTAAATACAAAAACCATTGGTTGTGCTGGGGCAAGTGATGGTTTAGTATTAAAATCTCACCTAAAATAAACAAAATCAAAGGAAAAAATCAGTCACTAAATTATACACTCAAAATACTATGAGTGTAGTCAAAGGTGTTTTGAGTTTAAACTCTACTCCAGTGGAGTTTGAAGCTCAAAAATACTTTTTAAAATTAAAAAAAAGCAAACTACACACTCTAAACTTTATGAGCGTAGCCAAAGGGGGTTTGAGTTTAAACCCCCCGCCAGCGGGGTTGAAGCTAAAAAATAAATCTTCAATATAAAAAAAGCAAATTACTATCTAAAATTATTTGAGCGTAGCCAACCCAATTGGGGGTTTTGAGTTAAAACCGCTCTCCTACAGATGGCTTTTTTTTTAATTTAAAACCCCTCCAGATGGTTTTGAGTTTAAAATCCCCTTACAGAGCGTTTTGAGGTGGATAACCTCTATCTTCAATATTATTCTAAAGCCAGCTACAGTTACCAAATTCTATGACCGTAGATAAATAGGGTTTTGAATTTAAAAAAAACAACACAAAAACTCCAGAGATTTTTTAGTTAAGAACCCTTGATTTTGACGATAAAACTTCCCTTTTCGATATAAAATCTAAAGCAAACTACAGTCACATAATTCCAAGAGCGTATTTAAGAGAGGTTACACATTTCTACCAGTGGTGGGGCTCCATTATAAAGTACAGTGAATAGTCATCTGCCGAAATTGAAAAACACTAAATGTGGCTCAACAAAGATGGCTAAGACAGATTTTAGGAGTCCGTTATAGAGATCGGGTCTAAATCAAGCAAATCCTATGCCGAACTGGGAGTCGACACCTTAGTAAGATTGTGACAGAGGTTTGCGGGACATGTTCTCCGTCAAAATGAATTACTCAAAGTGGCGTAGCTAGCAATGTGCGGGTGGCACGGGGCATCAAACCGAGGAGAAACTTTCTCAGCAAAATTACACATTGTAATTACATAAATAAAAATAGACACATTCATTTCTCTTGGTAATTTATATGCCCTATATTCTCTATAAAATTAAATGTAACCTGTAGACCAGTTTGAATCAAATTTTACCAGATTTTTTAGATATCTCTGAAGGCAACGTACTTTTATACTTTTTTTTTTGAATCCTTACATGATGTTACTTCATTGTTCAATGCACTGGTTATGGACACGTTTATAATGGTGTTTGTCTTACTACTAATTAGTAATGGTCAAATCTCTTTTGTGGACCAGTGAGAGGAGGATGTATCGGGGGTCGAACTCAAGCCCCCTTGTGGAAGAAGAATAGCCAATACAAAATCAAAGAAATATCCTGGATTGAAATAACTTTCCAAGTACGATCCATTCCTGAGAGACAGAATACGTAGGCCTACAAGTCCTAACAAAATAAAAACAAATTATTGTAATATTAGTGCTCACGAAAAAAAAAAAAAAATCATACAGAAAGTATAAAAGAAAATATTTCTTGATTATTTTCCACAGTACACCAAACATCTAAAATCTAGATCAAAACTTAATAGTACACTGTCTTGCAGAGCCTCAAAGACGTATTGGCCACAAGAAAAAATGGTCAGGCAAAAAAAAGATGAAAACAGATTTTCTATCAACACACAAGAAAGAGCTTCTGGTGGAAATACCTTCCTTGGACTGTATTGTTCATGAACTAAAAAGAACAACTTCATGATAAATATGAATTGTAGTCGCCTTTATTGAATCCTCAGATGGAAATTTATCTCTATGGTTCTCTCAGAGACATAGACAAAAACGAATTTTGTCTGGGGCACTGGCGGAGCCAGAACTTTGGACGGGGGGGCGATTTTTTTCAAACCCTAACCCTAACGCCCAGTAAACCTTTACCCTATGCATACACGTGCGTACAGCATATATTCGATATATGAGAATAAAATAAGACTATTTCTCAATCTTCGGCGAAAACAAAACAGTCATGTTGAGGCCTTTCTCTTGCAAGCGTGGGGTCTTGGAGAGCGCTGTTAGGTTCCTCAGTGGGACGCCAAAAGCGTTTTCTTGCATTTTTCACGGCTGAAACGCATTCTCCTGACATCTACAGTTCATTATTTATTAGTGGGGTTCGGGGCGAAGCCCTGACGCCAAAAGCTTTTTCTTGCATTTTTCACGGCTGAAACGTATTCTCCTGACATCTACAGCTTATTATTCATTCTATTATAAAGGACCTTTTGAAAAATGTTTGAAAATATTCTAATATGAATTTATAGTCCCGGAAAACAATGCAAATAAAACCGATTTGTTCCTTGAAAAGATAAGATACCACACATATTTAGATTAAGGCTTTGAGAATCGCCGCCGAAAAAAAAAATATTCGATAAATAATATTCAATAAAATTCAAGCATAAATTGTGAATTATAGTCCTAAATTTATTTAACTAGAAAAATATGAGATAGAGTAAAGGTTGGAAAAAGGCGACTAGGAAAAGACTATCTGGCTTTTGAACTCATCTCAACCGTGACTGTTATATTGAAAAATATTGTTTGAATTATAACTTTTCCAAAGCAAAGTCTTTCTTAAAATAGTTATGATAAATTCATGTGAAATTATACAAACTCTGTCTGGAAAGGGGAATGGCGGTAAAATAAAAACGATAAATCCTCGCTCCTTTTTATAATTTCTGCTAATGATTGCATTTTGCATTAAAGAATAGGGGTTGGGCGACTCGATATAAGAATTTACTTAATAGCATATATAAATTATATTAGTGACAGATTTTTTAAATTTTGTAATTTCTTACTATAATGCAAAAAGAAAAAGTATTGCTTTGTCCGATGGGGGGAAGGTGATTGCATGTATCGCACTTCCACCTGTTTATATTATATAGATATTCGACTAATTTTGTTCACATACTATGATTTCTCCATAAAAGTAGGACCGCCCCCCCCCCACTCAAAGGGTTTAGATGGGAAGGGCAGTAGAGGTATTCGCTCCTCCCCTTCCAATCGGCCAACAGGTGAACGACATAAAATAAAGACCGGTTAAAATACCAATTACAAGTTTTAATCATATAGATATTTAATTGATTTTGTTAGCAATCTGTGATTTCTACAAATAAATATGACCCCCCCCCCACTCGAAAGTTTATGGTGGGGGGGGCGGATTGATGCCATCGCCCTCTCCCGACCCTACCAAATGGGCCAAAATACTAGAAAGGGGGGGGGGCGAAATAATCTAAAAATAGGTTGAAATATAAATAATTAGTATATATTATAAACATAAGTAATAAATTCGTATACAAATTGTGTGAATTCTATACTAAGTCGTCCGCCCCCCCCCCTTGGGGAGCGGTCGCCCGAGTGGGGGGGGGGCGATCGCCCCTACTGCCCTCCCCCCTGGATCCGCCAGTGGTCTGGGGGCTGCAGGTGATTATCGCAGTTTCTCCAGAAGTCTCCGAACTTTCAAAATAAGATTCTTTAGGGCTTTAGAGTTTTATATAATAAAAAAAATGTCAGTCCACGAATATTGCCATCATGATTCTCATATATTTTTTTTACTATTGTGGTAAGTGGGGCTACATGCAAGCGAAGTTTTTAGAAACTTGCGTTGATGAAGAAATACTTACAGTCAACGATGACGAATTTTCGACTCACTAATTTTGCAATTTCGTCTATTGAACAAGACTAGTGAAAAAAACTGATTTCGATAAAATTATCGATAGTTTGCCGGCGAGAAAGCACGTGAGATTCACTTGTTATATCTTTTATGTAAAATCGATTCTTTGCTAAATTTCCTTTGCGTTTTACCTTTACCTATCCCTTAGTCTGTTGGACAGTTGGGGCACCTTACAAGACTCGTCGACCGTCCTTCTCCATTCCTCTTTGTCTTTTGTTTTACATAGAGCCTCTTACAATGGCAGGCCCGTCCATTCTTTTATGTTGTCTTCCCATCGCTTTCTCTGTTTGTCTCTTCTTCTTTTTCCTGGTACTGTTCCCTGAAGAAAGGTCTTTGAGAGTCCCTAAGATCTTGCAATATGGCCATAGAATTTAGCTTGCGTTTTTTTTACGATAGTTAGCAGGTCATCATTGGGTCCAATCGCTATAGTAACCATGTCTCTAATCTCTTGGTTTGTGATGCGATCTTTGAATGGGATACCTGGGAGCATTTCAGTTCCATTCCTCCTCTCTAGCTCTGCAGTCAGCGTCCAAGACTCGCAAGCATTTAAAAATGGGGCATGACAAAAGAGCGCATCAGTCTGATTTTGGTGCCGAGGGCTTAGGTGCCTTTGTCTTCCCTTATTTATTTTCCGTATTATATCTTTGCGAAATATATATATATATATCGCTTTTTAAATAATAAATAGTAAATACACTTTATTTCCAAATTTGAAACTTTTCGCTGTTTTAAAACTTTTTTTGGAGGGCATCATGAGGAACTGCCGCACAGGGCATCAAATACCCTAGCTACGCCACTGATTACGCATAATAAGAGTTGCGATGACATCCTAGTACAACTTGGCGGCTCCACACATTCATGGAGGTCCTCAGAGCAGGTGGGAAGAGGCTTTTGACATTACCAGTGACATATTTTAGTGAAAACTGTTTGACAGCAAATGCCTAAGTCAGTAAAAATAGCACATTAGGTTTTCGAAATAAAACTTTTTAATAGCAAGAAAATGCACTATAGATACTTCAGAATATGTATTTTGTTTGCTTTCAATACCAAAAATAGTGCTTGGCGACGGGGCTCCTCCCCGCGCCGAGGGAGCTCCTAGCGCTTCCTTAGACCCCCTTGCTTGCAATGGCAGAGAGTCTACAATTTTTCCACTATCTCCAGGGGGAACCTATTCTAGGGCACAAAGAAAGTCTTCCGAAAGATTGAAGGTTCAGAATGTAATAAAAATTATGTACACACACACACATACATACATACATATAGTTTTTTTCGCAAATGGGGGGGTCGGGGGGGGGGGAGTCCAAAAAAAAAACCTGGCTACGCCCATGATATATATATATTTTAAGGGGGTCAAGTCCATCAATATGGAGAGTCGCCTCAGATCCCCAAAATAGCTCAGTGGAAAATTGCCAATTAAGACTGTAAACACTAAACTTTAGTTTGTAGCCCACGAGAACCAAATTTCAAGAGGAACATTTTTCATGAAGCTTAAATCAACTAACTATCTGTATTTCTGTCTGGTAAAAAGTTTGTACTATGCTCATGATTATTTTTCCCCACACCCAATCTCGGAGCAAGCTGAAATTTGGCACAATTATGTCTTTTACTTGTAATAACAAGAATCAATAAAAATAAATTAATTAATTAAATAATCAAATGTAGGTCATCAATTATTTTATATCGAACAAGGGAAAGAAATTGTATATTACTGATGTGGTGGTATAGGTTGAATTAGCCCCACTTCTACCTTTTAGGATCAGAGCGTAGTGAGAAAGTTAAAAGCATGAAAAGCAGTAAAAAAAAAAACAACAATTGGTTAAAATATTTAATTTCTAATCGCAGATGTATGATTGTAAGTCTAGATCGATTACAAATGTAATGACATGTGACTGACTGACTGACACCCAAACTATCGGAGTCAACTACGCTTTGCTTTTGTTTTCCTTTAAATATTTTTTTTTTACCATTTATCTCAAATTGACCAAATTGTGACTTAACCAACTTCTTGATCTAGGCCCTTCAATTTAGATTAGATGTTGATGATTACTAAATACGCCTAGTTAGACTAAAACAAAATGTATAAAGTACAGAAAGTCTATAGACAAGATGTAACAGATAACTAGGAAATATTGTATGTATTTGTATTCATTTCAACTGATGCAATAGACAGATCTCAAATCTAAGATAATCTAGCGATCCTGACTCTATGACTCCATTTCGGTAGCCTACCTGGTAATGGTAGCCAAAGTAAAGGCTGCCCCATGGCTGCATAATAGCTAGTGGGACCCGTTCCAAGGTGCTGTGCGCGATGTAACATATAGGTAGTGATGGGAACTAAACTAACTTTTAAAAGTTAAACTAAAACTAGTTTTCAACTAAAATAAAGTAGTTAAACTATTAGTTTATCATGAATTTCAAAAGATAGTTAAACTAAACTAAAGAAAGTTAATTAAACTATAACAAACTTTTTTTTTGGGGGGGGGGGGAGGGCGGGGTTGAACTAGACCTATATATATATAATTATCCGACTGTATGCCTACGGTTCGATCTTATTCTTTTAACATTCTAGTAATATTTATCTATAATAAAATCAGTACTAAGGAATATGTTTCTTACACAAACGTTAATGCACAATAAAATAAAAAGATGTCTACATAAATATGTGTGCTTGTATTTTTGCCTTCAATTAAAACCTTTAGAAAAGAATGGTACTCTTTTTTTTTTTAAATTTTATTAACTTGTTATATAACGGAAAATCTTATTTATACCGGTGAAGTTTAAAATCTCCTTAAATAACATAGATTTAAAATTTCAATTTTAGATCTAGTATTCAAAGAAATAGAAACATTTGGCCTGTATAACTATTTTATAGTGTAAAATACATGCTTGACTAACCATGCCGATGTGTTATTTTCTTATCAGATCACTAAAAATACAACTAACACTATTGTATAACCGTTAAACGCGCAAAGGAAAAAAGAACAGGGTGTTCTTGTCATTATGGACTGCACACTCAGTACACTATATAGACCTACACGTGTACGTCTATTTGGCCAGGTTGTTAAAATCAGTCGGACACACTGTCTATTTACTTTTGGGTAGGGAGGGTGTATAACTATTTTAGTGTAAAGATATATCTACGAACATGCTTGACTAGCCACGCCAGAGTGTTATTTTCTTGTGTGACCTCTCCACATTAAGCAAACACTACTGCATAACGCTTAATGCAGGGTACACACGTATATGTACACTAGCCTACATGTGGTCATGTGTATGTCTACTGACCAGGTTGTTAAAATCAGTTGAACACAGTTTATTTACTTTATGGTCAGAGAGGGTGTGGATTAAGATTTTTTTTCTAGAGTTAGTTCCTAATGTTTTTAGATCTATAAAGGCCTAGCTGTTGATTTAGACTTAATAGATCTCAATAATAAGTCTTAAGACTATAAAAGGGTGTACTTGATGTTCCTGCAGTTAAAAAATTATGTTTGCCGCAAATGAATTTATTAAAACCACTAAATATTGACCTAACTCACTAATCAGATTCCCACTAGAAACAGAAATTAAACACCTCCACGAGGCTCACACAAAAATTCGGAACAACCTCATTCATTTTACTGCATAGAAGCTTTTGGCAAAAAATGTTTAACATTTTATAGTACTGCTACTTTCAAGTGCAAATATTTGCTCCCATAACTTCTACCAGGATCTTACTTTACCCTCTTCAAATGCAGACTGTCTAAATAGTTGTTAACTGCATCATTTTTTGGGGATAATAAAAGTTATTGATATCACATGACCAGAAAACAGGGAGTGCGTTTCAACCCTGACCATATGTTGAAAAGTTTTACAAATTTTAATTAAACTTTTTAGTTAGTAACTAAAAAAAAATTAATTAAACTACGATTTTAACTAAACATTTTTTTCTAGTTAAACAATGGCCTTAACTAATTTTTTTTTTCTAGTTAAACTAAAAGTTTCTAACTTTTTAGTTAACTTTTGCCCATCACTACATTTAGGCACGATACAATGGTGGTAATGGACACTACCGTTGTGGAACCTTCAGATGGGACTTCAAGTGAAAAGCACTTGGTTCATTACTAACCAGAGGCGTAGTGAGCAAAATGCCCGGAGAATCGTGTCCCCTTTCCCCTTTGAGATTCATCAAGGTTCTTGAATCGATTCTACCAAACTGGCAAGGAAGTCAGTCATTTAATTATCCATTGGAAAAGGATTCCATCAGTTATTCGTAATTAGTCTTCTCCACGCTTTCTCTTTCCCGAACGGCTTACATTTCGTAGCGGTGAAATTCTGGGATCATACAACGAGCGAACCAATTTGTACTCTATTATACTCTTTAATGCACATTTGACCGGAGATGCTAACTTTGAGTCAATTTTAGTAACAGTGTATGTATAGATAACTGTATACAATACTACCCCATTATAACGGAAAAATCGTAACTAATTTATAAGCTGAGCATCCTGTTATATATTCAGCAGAGTGGTCCGTGTATGCTCACAGAAATGTAACTTAAACAGGTCTTAGTGTATATAGAGCCCTCGCGAATCCAAGAGGGGGGGGGGAGGCAGGGGGGGACGAATTTTAGTAAAGAAATCACACATTTTGTATACGAATTTATTACCAACACAGGCCTACTACAAGAGGTCTCACTTAAACATGAAGATAATATTACGATAAATTCGCTTAATAAAAGACATACTTAGGCCACTTGTGCCTCGATTGTCAGTCACATTTCAGGATCGGCCCTTGCCCCCAAACTACTTTATTTTACTTAATTTGACTTGCCCTTTTAAATAGGATGAATAATGAGTTGTAGATGTCAGGACAATGCGTTTCTGCGGTGAAGAATGGAAGGAAACGCTTGGCGGCTTTTTTTTAAATTATTCTCATAGGTTTAGGGTTTGGAAAAAAAATCCCACCCCCCTCAAAATTCCGCTAGTGATACAGAGGAATGTAAATCTCAAGTTGCATGGTAAGCCCTATAATGCCTATATGGATATATATCTAGGTGTTTTTCTTATTACGGCAGTAAGTGTTTAGTATTACACAGTCAAGTCTGTAAAGTTATTTTATGAAAGGTAAAAGAATGTCATTCACATTTATGGTACTTATTGTCATCCGGCGATTTCTCCATTCCATTTGGTAGTCTACCCACTGGGCATTTGCCCGAATTGCCATATAGCTATTCCCCCAAGGGGTATATAAGAGCATCATGAACAGATCCAAGCATTTAATAAATAGAACAGATTCAATTTAATAAGTAATTAAATTAATCTTCTCTACAATTCCATTAAGCCTCCTTAAAATGGACAGGCCCTACCAAATTGAGAACTCGAATTATATAAAAAAATCAATAGCTTATTTTTAGAATTTTGGGTATTTCCTAAACTTAAATTACTATTTGACAGTTTCAAAAATAGACATTCGTTCATCCATTTATTCACATAAGTACTAGAGGTTCCTGAATGAGTAAGCATTTACGTAAGAATCATTTGTTTTTCTATGCATTTAAACCTACATGACAGGTCTGTAGACCTAATATTATTTTTAATATGTAATTAATTTTTCTAATACTATATGGAATATAGTAATATAGTCATCAAGTGGATAAAAACAAAGCCTACATTGTTTTAAAGTAAGCTCTACTAGTAATTAACATTGGCAATTCAGAATTGAATGTAAATATAATTTCTTAAAATATATGATCAATAAGTTTAATTATTTTGTACAAAGCTTATATTCCTTAACCACTTCATGTTCACCTGGGGGGGGAGGGGGGCGATACACCAAACATTATTTTTTTTTTTTTTGTAATTTAGTGAATAAATAAATTATTTTTTGTTTACAAACAATCTGTCACAGTTATATAGCCTATGCAATATATTAAATTCTTATATTGAGTCGCCGTTAATTCTTAAATGATATATGAAATCATTATCAATAAGTTTAAAATGGAGACTGGACTCAAAGGATTAATTGTTATCACTCTACGGCCCCATCCTCTTTGCCGACGAAAAAATGACTATTAAAACAGAATAGTCAAATATGGTGACACAATCAATTCAAAGGTGCATTTGTCATCATTATTAAAGAAAGACTGTTTAGGAAAATTCTTAAATTCATAAGAAATTTTTAAGTATAAGAGTTACAATTGAGATAAGTTCTGAAACCATTTTTTGTCCTAGTCGCCTTTTCCAAACCTCTTCTCAATCTGATATTTTTCTATTCTATAAATAACTTTGGGACTATAACTCACAATTTATATGTGGATCCTAAAAATACAAAAATTTAGAGTAAAATCTAATTCGACTACTTAATGTCTCCTCCTACTTCCGATTTTTTTGTTCAGACCTAAAGACCTAAATCTACAAGTATACTTATATTCTAAAGCAAACATTTATTAAAGTCCTAAATATTGTCACAGTAAATATATGGCCTGATAAAATGTGAGTGTGCGCGTTTTTTTTTTTTTGGGGGGGGGGGGGTCTTGTGAGAAAGTTTGAGAAACCCTGGACCAAGAAACATCGGGAATTATTTTTGTGTTACTTCAATTTGTATTTTAGAACAAGCACAGAGCTCAGAGCAGTGTAAGTTATTTTTCAGGTTGATTAAAAGACCAATGCTTCATGTTTATTTCTATTTGTAGTATTTGTTTCTGTTATAATGAAATGCTATTCTAAACATCTTTTAATCTGTACTCTGACAGATTTATCATCTATTTATGTATATCTAAGAATTTATTACATGAACATGTTAGGCTACTAAGCAGTTGTCTAGCTGATGTCAATGAGATAGATGAGAAAAAACAGGAGCCTATTGGTCTACTTAGTATTTTTAGATTTTATAATTTATAGCGCTGCACCCTATAGAATTGAAAATCCTATTCATGGCACACAAAAAAAAAAATGACTTAGTTTTTGATAGACATTGATTGGAATGTAAAATACTTTTTTCTATTTCTTTGTGTTAATGCTGACTCAAGAATAGGGAATTCCCAGTTTTAATTCGGGAATACTAAAACTTATCATTGGAATTTACAATAGCCTCTTAGATTCATAGTAGATCTAGAATAGATTGAAGAATGTCTATTTTTTCTCCCCCCCCCCCCCCAACAAAAAATATACGTTTATATGGATGAATGTGTGTGTGTGTACATAATTAATCTCTATTACATTCTGACCTTTCATTCTTTTGGAAGACGTTTAGGGGCCGTCCATAAAGTACGTCACGCTATTTTAGGCCATTTTTGACCCCCCCCCCTCCCCCCTGTCACAAAGTGTCACAAATCTCGGGACCCCCCCCCCCTAAAGTACGTCACACTTTAAAAAAAATTTAATTAACAACTAATTAAAATTTAATCGAAAACTTAAAACGCACTTCACTATTAAACTGCCTTAAAATATAAATATTAAAAGAACTATCAGATTATTAAATGACTTTAATAGTAGAATAACTATTGTCAACAGTTGTCACAGTTATTCTTTGAAACAATAACCCAATCAATTGAATTTGAAAAAAAATTGCAAAAATTAGACTTGACAATTATATAATAAACATCAATTTATATCTGCTACCTTTTCATTTAAAATGGGTGAGGTCAACTTTTAGATAATCTTCCGATTATGGATTCTATTGACACAGGATAAGAAATAGATTAGCGAAACTTGACCTCAACCAGTGATTAAATAATAAAAATGATTAAATAATAAAAATGGAAACAAAACAATGTGACTAAAAAAAGGACTAGATTGACAAATTATGTGAGCAGCTCTTGTGCTATATTGAATATGTTTATATAGTGGGCCAGTGAATTATGTTTAATTAAAAAAATATTCACTAGACATCATCCATCCATGGTGAAGTGAAGTGTTCATCCATAGTTACGACTGGCATATATCTTTCCCCATCATCGTTTTCTGGAAGGATAATTGCAGACAGATCAACTTCATCCTCATCTAGCCACTCAACATCCTCTGAATGTGCATTTTCCATTCTGCCAATAATTGCCATGAGTTCTCTTTGCCTTCTAGCAGCGACTCTCAAAGGACGGATGCGTTTTATCTGAGTTGATTCTGGAAAATTTTGGGTTGGCACATTCTCCTGCGCCCGAGCTCTGTGTTGTCCTGTATGTTTCTTCAACATTGTTTGTGAGGCAATTGCATCATATTCTTTTAAAAGTGATTCTACTTTCTCAGATACATTATCATCAGACTTTATTCTTTTCCATATCTCATTTACTTGTTTTTGGCAATCTGCTTTACTCGTGGTTGAGTGTGCTTTAACATAAGCATTATAAAGTGATGTATACAAGTTTCCTTTCTCCATCTTTACACGAGATTTTTCTAATTTAATCTGAACAATAGTAATTAATATCTGAAAATAAATATTATCAAAGTCACTTTATATTAATAATTACAATAGCATCAAGTAATTATAATATATATAATATAATTGTAGCCGAGTGGTGGCTATGAATTGTTATATTTAGATATAATGGACAAAAAAAGTAACGACATAAAACTCCGCCGGAGAGTAAAAGTAGTTGACGGAGAAATAATTGAAAAAAACTCCGCCGGAGAGTAAAAGAAGTTGATGGAGAAATAATCGTAAAAACAAATTTTTCCGGAGGGTAAAAGTAAAAATAATGGACAAAAACTCCGCCGGAGAATAAAATTAGTTGACGTAACGATAACAAACTCCGTCCGGAAAACTCCGTCATTTAGTAGGACTCCATTAAATGATCATGTACTGGTATTTATCATATATTTTAAAGAAACTGAGTATAATTGTTTTTAAGTTCATGATAATAATGATTATATTATACAAATATTACCTCTGAATCCTAAATATTTTGTATTATAATACAAATTCCGAATTTCTTGATCAGTGATATAATTATGCAGCAGACAACAAAGAAATAAAACCACTTCCGGTAAGGCTACCGTCACATAAAACAAGGCTTCGCAACAGTATATACTAGCGCTCCTAACTAGCATGAGGAATTGGGAACAACACATTGAAAGATACGCATTTCATGCTATTTTGACATAAAACAAATTCAAGTGTTTCACAAAATTTTTGAAAGTTATTTTTGAAACTATTAGTTTTACTAAAAAAATAAAAAATAAAATTAGTAATAAAATTAAAAATATATAAAATGTGACGTCACACTTGGCCTGACCCCCCCCCCTCCCCCCTGTCACAAACTGTCACACTTTCTTACACCCCCTCCCCCCCTTGGAGCGTGACGTACTTTATGGACGGCCCCTTATTGTGCCCTAGAATAGGTTCTTCCTGGAGTTAGAGAAAAAGCACTATTTCTGGTATTGAAAGCCAACTAAATGCACATTCTGAGGTACCTACAGTGCATTATTTTGCTATTAAAAAGTTTTATTTCAAAAACCTAATGTGCTATTCTTACTGACTTAGATCCTCCCGCGCCGTTCGGCGCATTTGCTGGCAAGCTGTTTCCACAAAAATCTGTCACTAGCAATGTCTAAAACCTCTTCCCACCTGCTCTGAGGACCTCCATGAAAGTGTGGAGCCGCCAAGTTGTACTAGGATGTCATCGCAACTCTTATAATGCCTAATTCATTTTGTCGGAGAACATGTCCCGAAAACCTCATGCGACGCTCTGTCACAATCTTACTAAGGGGTCGACTCCCACTTCGGCATAGGATTGCCTTGATTTAGACTCGATCTCTATAACTGACTCCTAAAATCCGTCTTAGCCATCATTGTAGAGCCACATTTAGTGCTTTTCAATTTCATTGCACTTTATTAATGGAGCCCAGCCACTGGTAGACATGTGTAACTTCTTTTAACTACGATCTTGGAATTAGTTGACTATTTTGCTTTAGATGTTATGACGAAAAGGGAAGTTTTATCGTCAACTCAAAACCTCCCATTGGCTTGGCTAGTGGCTACGCTCAAATAATTTTAGTGTGTAATTTGCTTTTTTTTATATTGAAGAGTAAAAAATGTTTGCTTCTTTCAGTTTAGCTAGGGATTAGAGGGCCCGGGGAGCTTGACCTCTTTAGGAGCCCCTGCATTTTGACTTTCGACATTATAACATGATATAAAGGCGCAATATTTAATGTAAAAACAAATTTGTGACACTCATTTGCAGGTACCCTTCAAGTGGGGTCCCGTGGGATTTTCAAATTTAGAACCCCCCCCCCCCCCCCAGCTACGCCATTGGCTCCTTGATAACTTTCTATGTGTATCATTAATTCTTTACATTTTTAGCGGTCACCGAAAGGGAATAGACGCTACTAGCTATGTATAGTCTGTCTGTCCATCCGAAAACAGAAGAGAAAATGAGAATCGGACATCATGATATTTTAAATCATTCAAAATTCTAATGCAACGGCTACTTTTTACTTTTCTGAAAGTGAATCATTATATTTTAAAAATTATCTATGCAAGCAGATTTAAAACACACACACACACACACACAAACACTTTTAAATGAACCAACTTCAGGGGATGTAAGTTTTTGAAAAAGGTCACAGACTTCTTCATTAATAAATAAAGCTTCATTCATAGATTTGCGCATCTAAGGTCACAATGGAAAAATGGAATATTATAAAATATATTTTCCATTTATTATCTAACTCACGGAATAAATACTAATTAAAATCTTGTTTTTAAAAAATAATTTTAATACGAACTTCGCTTTACTTATAGGTTTTAAAAATGGAAAATTAAAAAAAATAAATAAATAAATAAATAAATAAATAAATAAATCACTTTTATAGCGCGCAGTTTTGACATATCCTCATTATACACTCGTCAGTCTAATTCAGACTAAATAGAGCCCAGATCTATCTATCTATATCTATCTATCTCTCTCTCTATATATATATATCTATATCTATCTATATATACTTATACCCTGAGCGCCCCTGACTCCTCCATGCTCTAATGAGTACATGCTTTTAGTTGAGGGAAAATATAGGTCCTTAGTCGTTACGCTGGTCAACTCTCTCGTGAACTGTCAGCCATAACAACAACAAAATATAACCCATAGATCACTTGGCCGGAATGGGAAATTTACTTAATGAATATATATAAAAAAAAAACAACTTGTCATTGAAAAAGGGTGACCTGTCACTTCATCCCCTGGTCACTTCATTCCCTGATATTTTCATCGTCTGATCAAATAGAGATTGGAGGGCGTGATGCCAACCCTCCACAGCGTTATTCGTTCGCGCAACACCACCGATTAGGTCCAGGTATTTATTCCATGTACTTGGAGGGAATAAAGCTGAAGCATAGTTATCTCCTCTGCCATGCTGCCAGCGACCACGTACATAGGTATTCTCGAAGTAGAATAACAGTTCCGGCATCCGATCGTGTTGTGGCATGGATTCGGCGAGTAATGCAAAGGAATCACTAATGTGTTCTTCACGTACACAGGCCAAAGCCGAAAGACATCTTAACATGCCACGTAACTCGTTACAACCGTCATAGTCGCTTTTCATACCCAATTCATTGACTTTACGTAATACAGCTTAACAGAGGTGAAAATAACATCCCGTTACTCTGCATTTCTGAAACTTCTCTTGTAAAGCTGTCATGGCGGCTTTCTCAAAGTCTGTCACAATCATTTCTGGTGTTACATTTGGTACAAGTTCTTTAATTGCTTCCAGCAATCTATCATACGTAACTCTGGTTTTGTCCTGAAGCAAGCAGTACAACACTGGTGGAATCCCACCCTGAGCGTATTGAAAGTGAATTGTGTAGAGTTGATAAAATAAACAAGGGGGACAACCTTACAAGTACCATCGGCAAACCGACATTTGCTACGTTTGAGCCATTCTAGTAACTGTCGGTCACCGAAAAATAGAAACTAGCTCTACCAATGTCTTTGTTTCTGAGTCGTTCACGATGTCGTCTGAGAGTCCTGCTTATAGCACTTTTTCTGGGCAAAGCCATAAGAACAGAAGGAGGTAAGTCGACGATTACATTAGCCTGACAACCCCCCCCCCCCCCCCGGTGTTGTTGTGGTTTCCGACATCTTCTCTTTCAGTTTTTCTACTGCGTTCTTTGCAATGGCTTTATCTCTGTTACATTCATGATTGTGAGTAGATGATTGATTGATGACATCATATTGGGCAGTAACTAATGTTACCGGGCATTTGTGTGTTTGATATTTGCTACATCTCCAGCTCATGTTTCCGTTCAGCGCATTCTTCTTGAGCCAGAATTCATATCCTTCATAAACTAGAAGAAATCTGCCTTTACAATTAATGTGAACTCCAGAGGCATTTCTCCTCGTCAGCACATTTCTTGTTGAACGCCTGGGTGCAGGCAGGAATCACGTTGACATGCCCAGGTCTGTGCTCAGCGTTGTCACAACCAATGTCAGGCTTCTTGTCATGAGAGTCCCAATCTTGCAAGGCTCGCTATTACAGCCACAGTCAGCGCTACCATCAACAGCGTCTCCGTTGAGTAACGGATTGTTAATACCTCTTGACATGGTAGCCATCTGTTCCTCTGTCTTGTTCAATATGGCACCAAACGTTTCATCAGAGTTGTTCAGCGAGGTACTGATACCTATCTGTTTAACCATGGTACAGAACTGCTCGTTGACCTCTTCCAGCTTCGTACCCAGCTGTACCAGGAACGAGTCCATCCGTTCATTCACGGCGTTCATGAGCTCTCTGATATCTGGTTGTACTTCGAACAGATACGAGTTGGGGTCTTCATCTTCGTCCAGCAAGTCACTTTGTTATTGGAAGCTCTTGTTGTCAAGTTCTTGTGTTAGATGTGCTGTTGTGTTGTTATGTAGTGTTTGCAGAAGGCCTGATTGAGAAGATCGTAACACTGTTGTCAGAAGTGGGATTTCTTATGGCTTCTGTGAAACTGCATGCTGAACTTGATCTAAAGGAATTAAAACAAGAGCTTCGGTGTCGTAGACTGAAATGCTTTGAAAGAAACAAGGAAACCCTAAGAGAACGCCTTCGACTTCTACATAATCATATTTATATATAAAATATTTAATTAGGGATGAAGTGACCGGGGATGAAGTGACCGGGGATGAAGTGACCGGGAACCTTGAAAAAGTACTTATGTTTGATAAAAATTCATTTTGAAAGATTTAAACTTTAAAAGAGAAAAATTAATGTTATTATTATTATTATTGTGCCCAATGATTTTTAAATTGTATTACTTTCAACGATCAAAACAAGACTATGGCTTGAATATTCCTGGTCCATTGGTGAATTCGATGGAGGCCGCCTCTGAGTTTGTGTTATGGCACAAACTCTCTTTGTAATTTTGTTTTTCTTGTTTATGTGTTTACAGGAAGTAGAGAACGATGCGAATCACAAAGAAAACTGAAACAAACTTAACGACTTCCAGCTTAAACACGTAATATATTTACAGCTTAAACTTCTAAACAGTGTGTGATGTCTAGACATGTTAAGGGTATACCAACGGGAATGTCTTTCAAATATGAGCCCAAGAGACCAGAATATTCAACTTATGAACAGAGAATAGCCACATACACAACTTGGAACGTAACTTTCATTTCACCAATAGATTTGGCTTTGGCCGGTCTTTGGTATCTGGGTAAGGGCAATTTAGTTTTTTTTAAATTTATTTGAATATTTCAGCGAACCAACAAAGGCAGCTAAAATTTACTTGTCTATTTCTTGATATTTATGTATGACCTTGCTTAGACCAAAAATAGAATATGCATCCTCTGTTCGGGATCCTTCAACTCAAGAAACCATAAAGAAACTGGAACAGACACAAAATAGAGCTGTGAGATTCATAACAAACGAATATTCACATTTGACTAGAGTAACACCTTTAGTTAAGCCATTAAATTTATAGACCATTCAGGACAGAAGACTTAAAAGTTAAGAAGCAATCATACATAAAACACTGAACCATCATCTTCAAATACAAAAAACAAAAACCTAATAAAATACTCAGAAAGCCACAAAGATAAAAGGCACATTCCTCATCCGATATGCAAGGACACATTTGTACAAATACTCCTTCTTCCCTAGTGCTATTAGAGCATGGGATGGGTTGCCTGAGTCAGCCAGGAAAACCAGTGACTTGGCAGTTTAAGTCATTGATTAACATGCATGATTAGATTGACCTAGGGACACGCGGGGGTTGAAGGTCAGAGTAGCCATCTTTTAGTCGAATTACCTTACTAGGCTGAAGCAGAGTCTTTATCTGGAGAGGTCGTTTTCTCCATCCGGCAGCCATTAGCCTAAAGTGTAAAAATGTCGGGCTTTTTCACAAGAATTGGATATTAGCCATAAATCGGTTTTATTCCTTCCTATCTTCTGGTTGAATAGGACAAACTCACTCATAGACAAGTTTTGTTTTTTTTAACAACCTCCTTCTAAAACAGCTGTTCATTTGTTTCAAAGATATTTAAAAGAAATCAGTTACTTAAAATACATCAAAATCTGCTTGTGTTTATTTTGCACAATAATCAAATTGAAGCGGCCTTTATGTTAACACACCCTCCAGTAAAAGGCACTTTCTCTCAATGCACAAGCTGAGGAAACAAATGTCGTGCATGAAGTTCCAAAAGTATGTTTGCGCCAATGGTGTACTACTGAACCTAGATGTTGTGTCTGAGAAATACACTACTACTACTTTACTGTAGAGCATTTAACTCTTTCTCTCCGTAATTATTTTCCACGTTCTTCATTTTACTCAGTAGTATTTCACTCCCCTGTTGTGATTTAGCTTCAATTACGTTTTCGTTTTGTTATCAGAAAATGTTATAAAATCAAACATTAATTTAATTTAATGAGTTTAAATCAAGGATGCTATCGTCCGTTAGGATAGAAAGAGTTAATTAGCTGACATGTTTCATTAAATACAGTGTGATCCTAGATCTAGTTTTAAAGTTTACTTTGTCTTGTTGCTATAGTGCGTCCTCCATTGTAAGGCTAGGTCTTCTTTTTGTCATCCTTTGTGTGTGCTTGTGTAGGGCAACCAAACATCTGGATGACTTTCACAAAGTCTCATTGTATGGCAACCCTACATCTGGATGACTTTCACAAAGTCTCATTGTATGGTAACCCTACATCTGGATGACTTTCACAAAGTCTCATTGTATGGCAACCCTACATCTGGATGACTTTCACAAAGTCTCATTGTATGGCAACCCTACATCTGGATGACTTTCACAAAGTCTCATTGTATGGCAACCCTACATCTGGATGACTTTCACAAAGTCTCATTGACAGACTCTTTGAGAAATGTGTGTTCACTTAAGCCACAAATGTCTCATACACGGTAAGTTGTACGCGTGAAGCTCTCTAGAGTCATCTCTTTCTGCAGACAAATGGTCGCACACAAATACCAAGAATTTCTTATGTCGTAACAGGGAAGTTGTAAAAGAAATACAATTTAAACAGATTTTTCACTACACAACTAGTTTTCCTGTATATTTTCCTGTATATTTATATATTTATTTCCGTCAAATAAAATCAAACGTCAGTATATAAAGTTGTCCCTGATGTTCTAATTCTGACTGTCACCATTTTGTTTGGTTTTCAGGGGAAGGAGATCGAGTACGGTGTTTTTTCTGTGGTGGAGGACTTCGGGATTGGCTGCCAGACGATATCCCATTGAATGAACATAAAAAATTATTTCCGAAATGTGGATATTTAGAATTGATGTCTAATAATCCAACGTTGGAATCCAGTAAATCAAGGCTTTAAAAAGTTGACAATTTCCTTAGCATGTAAGCTGATTGTTAGCAACTCTGTAAAACAGGCACATTGAGATAATGCACGTAAGACAACTGGTTATAAGAGTACTGGTCACTAATAGTCGCCTTAATTTACTTTTCAAACAAATATATTTTGGTGTGTGTGTGTGTGTGTGTATTTTGTGTGTGTGCAGATAACGGTGTTGGGGGCAGAAATGCTCCTAACACACAAACAATTATACAATGAATGATGACTCAAAGTATGCAATGACAAACAATGGTAAAAGAAGAATCAACAAGATCACCAAGTTATATAAACATGTATTATATATAATTACAATTATTTCATAATGTCTTGTAAATTACTGTGTGTTCATACATTTTGTTTGTTTTGATCAATGTTACGAGTATCCTTTGTGCAGAGATACATTCACCTTTTATTGCCATATTCAGTTTCAAATTAAAAAAATGCTCTTGCTAACTTTAAACAATGGTTCAGATTAGTTCCTCTAATTATCAATACTTATTGTATGATCGAATTACTGTATTGTTCTACATATTTAATTCCACACATTATGAGCCTAGACAGTTGCTTGATCACTAGACATAAATAATGCTTAAAACGTTTGTTTTTTGTACTAACAAGGTCCTACGTGATTAGTTCCTAGCATCCTTCTATTTCAACTCGAACCTAAGACTATCTATTTCTTTCACTGCCGCTCCTACATAGCATGGCACATGTACACAATTTATCGATCTACAATCTTAATTGGACTAATTATGTATTCAGATAGACTTTTCGAATTTTTTTTGATAAGTAAAAATAAAAAGATAATTTTATAAAAAATTATCTAGAGGTATTTAGTGAACTGAATATATTACTCTTGGTAAATGTTAAATTCAATACTTAAACATTACCTAATAGTAAAAAAAACAAACTTGCAAAAGAGAGAAGTGCAGAATTGTGATACAGTTTGGATTCCGCAGACATGACATGATTGAATGAAACTAGTACAAAGTAAACACAACGCTAACAAATGTGTGTACAAAACATGCATGTACATATTGTAAAATGTTTGTAAAATGTTTTACATAATTCGGATGTTCCTTCAGAGTTGAAGATAGTTTACTTCCTAGTCCAAACCTCCCGCAGGACGACGGTGGATGGGAACGGACAGGGTTTGAACCCTCGATCGTCGATAAATCCGAACGACAGTCCAGCGCTCAAACCGCACGACCAGGCAGCCATCCATATTGTTTTGTTCTCTGCACTTTCCTATTTTAATTGCAAGTATTTTCAAACGAAAATCAATAATAATTATTAATAAACTAAAAATTTGGTCTAGATAGTCAAAACTCAATGATGTCTCGGCGTGTAGGGTTTGCTGTTAGGTGTGCTGGGATCCGGGCAAAGTTTTATTCAGACAGTCAAAGGGATGCAACTATGAATATTTAAACTCAACAAAAGCTGTAGCTGATAGACTCTCTTGTTTTCAAAACTTATTATTATTTTTAAGTGAGTGTAATTACTTATCCCTTCTACGTATATTACCTAGCATTTTACAAACACCTAAACAGATAAACACATAAACATACAAACATCTAAACACACAAACACACAGAGATGTTCCACACGAAAGGGGCCTCCATAAAAGAGAAAATAATATCTCGAAATCTCGACTAGTCAAAAACGTTTACATGCTAAGTAGCACTTTCTTGTCTCGAACCGTTATAGCTCCAGATTTACGACAGTGCGTCTACCAAGGACCTTACCTTCAACAAATTCAAACATATACACTTTTAAACAATGATACTATTAATATTAAATATTTAAAATCAAACAAACAGGAAAGTGAGATTAAATATACAAGTAGGCCTACGTTTTCTTCTAAAACTTCCTGTACACTTGCATATAAATATTGATATTCACTAGTAAATCTTTATTAGAACTTTGGAAATAATAAAAAATCTCGCCCGGGGTCTTAAATCCGGCCCTGCATATATATATATATATATATATATATATATATATACACTTTTGACAATTCACTTCCGGACTACTACGACCTGCAGGAGTATGCATGTATGTCCCCTACATCAAACAGAAAATAATGGGAATACATCGCTCTGTCTGATTACAATTTAGTGACTAGTTTTTAAATTAATTAAGCAGATTTTTAATGTCTAGACTGGAAATTATAGTTTAAGACTATCTTGAATTAAAACAACAACCCAACCAGTGGCGTAGCAAGGTACACGTGGGCCCGGGTTCAAGAATGTATTGGTGCGCCCCCCTACTCCAATACGACAAATGCAATGTGTGACAAAATCATCGAGTAATCTGAATGTATCGGTATATTTACCAAAAAAGCCGTTCCTTTGGATACATCAGCTGCGTGGAGAAGGGGGAACTGATGTGTGGGCGACATCGTTCCGACCACAGCTAATGCCCAGGCATTCATCTCACCGAGATGATCCATAGTCGCTTCGAGACTGAAGGAGGCCATATTTACCAGAAGACATTCCAATACAACTAGAGTAGAATAATCTTATTACGTTTGAATTAGAACTCCAACACAATTTTTGATCAGAATTAAACGAATTAATGGTGTTTCAAATCTATAAAGAAATGTTTTATGAGATCTATACTAGTTACCATTCTACACATTTACATTCCTAAAACACTTCTAGGTGTTGGGAACATTGACACAAACTAGTATCGAGTTCTACGTCCATTATTTCACAGTAAATAGATCAAATATTTATTGACTGAACATTTCTCTGGCATTCTAAGTAGCGAAATAAGAAACCAGTGCATCTATTTCTTAATGCGCGAGCGGCTTCTTTTGATGAAACAATGCCCAAAGGCCATTCTAGTCTCCAGTCAAATTGGAAGCACCTTCATAGCTTTAGCCCAGTAGTTTATTTAAGGATAAATGGGGAATTTTTAATTACTTGGAGCATTTGTTCAGCCAATTTTGCAGACGTCTAGTTCTCACAAATAAGGTAACCTAGAAATGACAATCTAATTGCTGCCATTTCTTTATGTGTTCCGTCATAGGAGATCACTAAAAGTCTAGAAACAAAATAAAACTCATTGGAGCAACTTTTTATCTGTCTTGAGCGCTGTCACCAATGAAAGAGAAAAATGGTGCAGAATGGATGTTCTTATAGTACCGGTATTGTGCCCTAACTGCATTGCCCAACGGGTCTATTATTTCATTTTGAATCTGTGAGGCTTTGAGTTCCTGCCAAATGTCCATATTGATAACAATTTTCTGAGGTTTGTGTATAAATATAGTTAACTTACTTTAGAGCTATGAACCAAGTTTCAACCAAACACCAAGCAATGATCAGTGAAAGACACTATTCCATTCATTGAGTCACCTCTCTCTCTATCTTCTAGATCTCTGTTATAAACATTCGCCCCAAATCAGTCCCCTCATTCATCTCAATAGCACACAAATATATTTAATTCTAACGATTCCTATGGAACATTCTGATGTTTCTCTGGCTTGATAAATATTGAATGTTATTTTCATTTTTTTTAAATTTTATCCCCATTTTATTCTGTTCAAATTGCATTAAGTTTTTTGTTTATACACTACAGAAGACAACAGAACAATGTGATGAACACTTCCGGGGACAAAGCCGTTCTACACTATTTTACAGTGTCAACTTTGTCAGATTTCATAGAAATGGAATCAATCGTGACCGTTCAATGTCTACTAAACATTTTAGTAATTCAGCTAAGATCTTAATTACACCAATTTTTTTTTTTTTTAGGATACCTCAGCTTTTTAGCTTTTGACTTCAGTTGTCGAGCTTAGTACATCCTAGGAATCCTTGGGCTTTGCCTCTTTTCTTTGCCTCTTTTTTGGGCTCTTGGCCTCTTTAAGGGGCTTTTTTTTTCTTTTTTTTTCCCCTTTTCTTTAATTAAAAAGAAGACACACAAAACATCGTTCTAAATTAATAATAACACAAGGAAAATTTCATTAAAAGAAGTCATATCAAAGTCATATTCCAGGATTTTCAGTATGATCGCGGAGTAGACTGCAGCGAAGATCCATAAAATGGTGACAGCAAGGGGTCCAGAAAATGATGACAGCAGAAGTCCAATAGAATGATACAGCAATGGCCCAGAAAAAGGTGACAGCAAAGGTCCATAAAATGGTGACAGCAAATGTCCGGAAATTGTTGACATCAAGGGTCCGGAAAACATTCACAAAATAAAAATTGAAAGTGTTCCTTAAAATAAGTATTGCCAAAAATTATTTTTTATTATTATTATTTTTTTTATTTTTTTTTTAAAAGACATGAGTTATTAAAATTCATTTTTATTTATATTATATATTATTTTTGCAACAATTTTTCCCTTAAGAACCTAAGACAAAGAACCTCCATCCTATATCCTTAAGAATTCTTTGGGGTCTGCTAGAGTTACAATAATGTAGTTATAATGAAGCAATTTGGTTTCTATAAAAGTACAGAACACAAAGTAAGTATGTGTATGAAGAGCTTAAAAATTATTTCATTTTGGAATATAACTCATTTAAAGATTAAATTTATTTTTAATTTTATTATTTTTTTAATTGTAATTGTTTTTGTTTTTTTTCTGTTTCTGCTTTGTTTTTTTAAACAATTTGGTAGTCCATTTGGTCCATTTTCATGAAATCCTGTCCTGTTTGGGTTGTCTTGAAATTTTGTTGATTTGGTCAAAGGGATGTAACCAAAAGAAATTTCACCTTGCATCTTCCAGTCCTAATTGTCTCTCGTGTTGAAAGAAAATAAATAATTTATAGGTAATTTTTAGTAGTTATAATTTTAAAGCAAATAAATGATGTATTAGATACATACACATGCAAATTTTAAATAGTTTTTACTTATATAAACACACACACCCATACATTCAAACTTATTTTCTTCATTGTTTAAACAGGCTTTGTAAATTGATAATTTATGATACCAATGTACCCTTCCAGTTCATTGAAAAAAAAAATAAAATAAATAACATATGTACATACAATGGATCAATGTAAAATTACATTTGGGGTTAGCCTTTATAGTGTTCAATTTTAAATAAACTATATTTCTATATATTGTATCCAACTCATTAGGGTTAAAATTGACATTTTGATACATAGCTTTAAGTCTACTGTTCCATACTAAGTTTCTGTATTCTGATACAATTATTAAATTGAAATTTTGTATCATTTTGTGTTTGGCTTTAGGCAACTTATTTAAGAGAATAGATAAATTAATATTCACATAGGTTTCACAATTTCCTTCCAATAACTCTCTTACAGTATTTCTGACATTACTAAATACAGAACATTCTAAATATAAATGCTTTTCATTATCACCATTAACAGATTGACAAATTTTACAAAATTTTACACCAGGTTTTTTTTTTTTAAATGGAGTCTTTGTTGCAATGTGTTTTTTATGAACATTAGTAAAAGTGTCTTTAAAATCTGTTATATTTAAATCTTTTCCCCATTTAATCCTCATGGCTAAATTTTCTTGTAACTGTTTTTTTAATGTTGTGTATATTTCTTTATATTTATTGTGTATTAAGGGTTCATTGCCAGGAAGAGTTCTTGAAATGGATCTATAAAAAGGATGTAAGTTTGTACCAAAATAGTGTGGAGTGTTGTTTTGTATTGGAATTAAATTGCTTAATCTCAAACCATAATAATATATTGTAAAGGGAAAATCATTTGGATTCTTAACTACTTGACCTATGAATTTTAATCCGAGTGCACATATTTTAGTTTTGATGTAAATTGATCCCCCCATCCTCTTTGTTTTGAATGATTGTAGTATGTTTGATGTTTTTAAGTGTGTTTTTGAAAATGAAACTTCTAATTATGTTATTTAATTGAAATATGTATTTTGTAGGAGGTTCTATAATATTGGCTAGATAGACTAACTTTGGGATGACTAAATTGTTTATAAGAATGCCTCTACCAAAAATGGTAGAACTTGTTTGCTTGTACATGTTAACTATATTGAATGCCTTAATAATAATATTTTTCCACTGATCTTCACAGAACAAAAAAGGATTACTATTGTATTCTATACCACATATTTTGATTCTGTTTACAAGTTTCAAGGAATATTTTTCCTTAAATGTCCACCTCCCTACACCCATTATTGAGGATTTATTTATGTTAATTTTTGATCCACTGGCATGGCTAAAAAAGGTAAACTTTTTAACTATGTTATTAATATCCTTTTCAGAGGAGGCAAAAAATGTTGTGTCGTCGGCATAGGCCTTAACTTTGGCTACCGGGATGGGTCCCGGGATTTTGTTCCTATGATAGATGGATCTGACCTAATAGATTCTAGAAAAGGTTCTAGACAAAGGATATATAAAAAGGGGGATAAGGGACAGCCCTGTCTAACAGATCTTTGAATTGGAAAGGATTGGCTTAGAGAATGGTTAATAATTATTAATCTACTGTTGGCATTGGTGTAAATTAGTTTAATAAATTTAATTTAAAAAGGGCTGATTTTACATTTTTCTATTACTTTAAAGAGGTAGTTATGGCTGACTCTGTCAAATGCTTTCTCTTGGTCTACAGATAACAAGGAAACGCTAGAGATTTTTTCATGGCTGTAAATGATAAAATCTCGAATGAAATGTGTCATTCCATCAATATTCCTGTCGGGGTGGGTGCAGTATTGGTCTTGTCCTACGAGTTGGGGAATGAAAGGTTTAAGTCGTTTGAAAATCATTTTGGTCAGTAGTTTATAGTCTGTATTGAGTAGTGAGATGGGCCTGTAGTCACTTTGAGAACTGTTATCTGTTGTTGTTGTTTTGGCTAATATTGTAATATATGCTTCGTTGAAATTTTCTGTACGTTGTCCTGTTTTAACAACGTCACTATACAGTCGCAGTAATAGAGGACTTATTAGGGGAAAAAAAGTCGTATAGAACTCAAATGTCAGACCGTCCGGTCCGGGAGATTTATTGTTTTGTGACGAGTCTAGTGCAGTTTTGAGTTCATCTGAAGTAAATGGGGTCCCCAAAAATTCTTCATCAGCCTGCTTCAACTGTTTACAATATTTTAGAAAACATTTTTGAGCCTCCTTGTTTATAGGTTCCATCTGATAGATATTTGTAAAATGTCTCGTGAAAACGTCTTTAATTTTGTCTTCGTCTTCAACTTTTGAGCCATGTATGTCAAGAACACTTATTATGCATTTACTGGACTGAACATTTTGTTCAATTGACAAAAAGAGTTTATTAGGACCTTCCTGACTAATATAGTTTCTGCATCTAACTTCAGCTCCTTTGTAGAAGTAGTTGTTTAATTCTTCCAGCTTTAAAGAGGCTTGTGTTCTATCTATTTCATCCTCAGCGTGTAATAGGGTGTGCTTCAGTTTTTCTAGTTCTTGTTTTCTACGTGTTTGTACTAGTGTTGATATTACCTGACATTGTTGTTTTATTGAATTTTTAAATAGTGTCCATATTTGTGCTAGGTTAACGTTTGGATTGTTTAAGTCTTGCAAGCAAGAATTGAGTGTGTTTGAGATTAGTTCTATCAAAAGAGGTATTTCTAGAAGAGAATTATTAAATGTCCAATGACCTAGTTTTCCTTTTCTTTTTTTTTACTTTCCTTACTTATCGTAACTATTATTGCCTTATGGTCTGAATATTCCAGAGACTCTTCCGAATGAGCTACCTTATTTAAATGGTACTCCGTTGGAACATAAATTCTATCTAGTCTGGAAGTTACGGGATAAGCTTTGTTCACAGAAGTAGTGTCCTGACCTGTGGGATTCACACTCCTGTACGCATCAATTATTTTGAATTCACTCTCAATGTCTTTCAAAAAGTTATTTATGGTTCATCTGTAAAGGAAGATTCACCGTTGCTGTGTACTGCTTGTCTAGTGAGGACGTGATGTAATTAAAATCCTCTCCTAAAATCAAACTATCCCCTTTATATGTGTCATGTAATTTTCCACTCAAAAATTCAAAAAATTCCCGTTTCTCAGTTTTTTTTTGCTGGTGCAAAGATGTTAGCCAGTGTAATTGTTTCATATCTTGTTTCCACTTTTATGATGACTACTCTCCCTTTATTGTCACTATACTTGTGTACTATTTTAAACCTATCTGACACTTGAAAGATGGCTACCCCCTGGATCTGCTACCATAACTAAAACACCCTTCCTTAAAGCCCATATCTGTTGTGTATATGTGTGCTTTGTGTTCTGTGCCTAAATTTGTTTCTTGTAAAAAAATAAAGTCTGGTTTGTACTTTCTGGATAAATGGACTACGTATTTTTGAATATTTGTGAGTCCATGAATGTTGAGGGTCAAAAACGTGATGTCCTCCATGATTATTTTTTTAAATGGGTTTGTTTGTAACTAGGGCGTATGTGTGTTTTTCTGAAAATTGAAATGATATTTGATCCCTGTAAGAATATAAAGTCCAGTTTTCGTGTTTCAGTTGAGTGAACTATGTATTTTTGTTTATTTTTCAGGTTTCGAATGTTAAGTGAAAGAATTGTAATGTTTGCCATGATTGTGTGTTGGTGGGTAATTGCGTTGTGTGTGTGTGTATGAGACTGTATGTGTGTGTGCCTACTATTTAAAATTGTTCATGTGTTTGGCGGTGTGTTAGGGTCCTCCCCCTCGTCAATCACTACAGGTGCAAGAGAGTTGGGGATATCTTCCAAATCCTCCATTCCCTCTCCCGTTCTACCTCTTTCCCTTCTCACCTCAGAGCCTTCCCCCCCCTGGTCATCTGAGGTAGAGGACAGAGAAAGAGTCCTTTTCCGGTTTGCTTTGTTTGGAGAGCTAGGCTCCGATCTAGCGTGTCCGGTGGTTTTCATTTTTTTGTGTGTGTATTAGACCCTGTGCTCCTTTCGCCTTTTTTGGGGGGATTGAAGGATACCCCTCCCACTGTCTATACGTTTTTCAGGTGTTGTACCTTTTTTTTTTTACTTTTTACTGGTTCGAACCCATCTTCATCTACCTCAGGGGGTATAGCCTTGGTCTGCCCCTTTTCACTATCCTTTTTTTAAGACCTTTTTTTACCTTCCAAGGACCTCTCAACGTCCTTTTTGGGACCCCTGGAGGGTTTGACCAATGATCTTCCTTCTGGCAGAACCAACATTGCTGCCTTCTCCCCGGTGTAGTAATTAAGACCCTGTAGGTCCTGGGGTCTTCTTCATACTTCAACTGTATGTAGTGGGGTAGCTCGGTACCCTTGCGGAGTTTAATCCAAGCCGCCCACTTGTCACTAACCCCTAGTGTAACAGCTTCTATTTTTTAGCCTTCTGCGGCGAGGGTACTGAAAATCTCCTCAAAGCGTCACTTTTATTCTCTCTTCCTCCAGGGTGATAACCTCCACCCTGAAGGTGTCTTCACTACCAAAGACCTTTCCTATGATCCTGTTCCTCAACACCGGTGAGGAAACATCCAGGAACCATAAGAAAGGGTTCTCAAACCGGTACAGGGAACCCACCTCCTCCGGCCCGAGCCTCAAGGTGGCGACGATGGACGCCATCGAAGCTCGAACTGCTCCCTGACCGGACAGTTTTATTAGTAGAGTACCCGGTTGGTGGACCAAACCACCCTCCAGATCCTTTTTTTCTATTAGGAAAGTCTTTATAGATATAGTAAGAAAACACTCCAAAAGAAAAACACAAGAAAGTTTAAAAACCGTAAGATCCAGATGAATAGAAACTCCAAAAAAAAACACAAATAAAGAAAAAAGAATACTTCCAATAGATCAGATTAAACCGTGGAAACAGAGGCCTAAAATGCTGCATCGACCTGGGAGACCTTGCTGATCATGGTACCTCCTGTGCCAGGTAAGTATTCTTAATTACACCAAAGTACCATCAAATTTAATTTATACGCGATTACAACAATTTATTATACAAAATTTTAAATACAAAGCAAAATATAAACCAGATTAAGCTTTAAGAAAATTGAATAATAAGCAGCTGTATCAAAATTTTAATTCGTGACTATCAGGACTATCCCTATAGACCTAATTGTTATTGTCGACCCCCTCTCCCCTTTTCCCCCCGTACAACAAAGAATATATTTTTTACCTAACTCTTCCCATACCCTCCTCTCCTACCATACATGTAAATACTAACAATAGTTTTAGGAACATACAGGGTAAAAAAGACTGAAGATATGGAAATGATGATCAACCTCAAACGCACTATTAGGGCTAGCTACCATTACAATTTACCTGATGGAATGTAGCTCCTTACACTAAAGCTAAAAACACAAATTAATGTTTTATTGAAGTTCATATAAATTTTGGTACAACTTTCAGACTATGTTGAGGGAGCTTTTTAAATTCTATTTAGTATAAGTTTTTACTAAAGTGCATTTATTTTTTTCACTTAGGTGTCATCCCCAAGTTTTCATGGTGGTCCCAGCTGTTCATGAGTCAGTGACCCATGGGCTATGATCCCATTTGCGTCATTGTTGCTACGCTTCAGGATGTGGGCCCCTAATGGCCGTGGGCCCCGGGTTCATTGAACCCCTTCGCGCCATGGATGCTACGCCACTGAACCCAACTCATCATGATACAATACAAATTACTTTTTGATTAGTTTAAATGGTCAGACTAAATATTAGTTCATTCAATCGTGGATATTTATTGATCAGTTTGTGACTTGCCAGACAAGCAAACATTTGTTTTAATTGCGTTTTCTATCTTGCAAACTCCTCCCCCCCCCCCCGAACCCAGTACACAGGCAAAAATATTCAACGGAGAAGATAATAAAACACTGGCACATCAAGAGGATCTATTATCTCAAAACTTTTTATAATTTGGAATCTATGACAGAAAACAGTTCAACTTTCTTAAGTCCTAGAGTCATTCAGTTATCTTGAGTTATCTACCCATCGACCTCTTTTTGAAGTGTCATGGGGAGGGAGTGCCAAGGGGAGGGAGTGACGGGGGGACAAAAGAAAAAGTAGAATCTAAAAATGTTCACAAAATGTGCTCGCGTCTTAAAATTTTAAATTACTAGATGTTTCTATTTTTAAAGACACGAGAAAAAAAAATAATTTAAGCAAATAAAAATGTCATTTATTTTGTTAAAAAAATAATTCTAGGCCTAATTGTTAATATAAAACTTTTAATGGTTATGTTTAGAATCTTATAAATTTATATATGACAATTTATACGGACCACCTATTTTACTGGATTGAAATTTTATTTTATTTTTAGCTCTAATCCTTTTATATCACAGCCCCGAGCGAGGATGTCAGACTAAGAATAAAACGTAAACTGTTCTGTTTTCAGGTGGTTTGCAATGTTTGGTGTTCACGAAATAACTTCTGGCACAGCTTGCGACGTTTACAGTTGACAATCTAAAGATTTGTTCATAAAATAACGAAAAACAAAAACTAGAAAATCATTTTGGCTGCTGTATTGTCTTTGTAAACAAACAAACAAACAAACAACAACACCAACAACAAAAACAACAACAAAAACAACAACAAAAACAACAACAAAAACAACAACAAAAACAACAACAACAACAACAACAACAAAGTTAAACTTTGAATCTTCAAGTCAAAGTTGAAAACCTTAGAGGACACTCACAATGACTTTGAATGATTAGCAGTTTTACTGAGTGATTAAACACGAACTAAAAGAGTGGAATACATCAACTTTGTATTAATAATTAAGGAAATAGTAGACTACTGAATGAGCATGGTCTCTCCCATAAATGGCAACATTAGTAAGACATCCTTAGGTAACAATGATACATATGTATTTCATTAAAATTGTGCACTTTATAAAATATTCATAGATCAAAGAATAAAAAATAAACAGCTCATAAATAAATAAAATATTTGAAAATACATCAAAACCAGAATATTCTAGCTTATTATAAATTTTGTTCTTCACATTTTGAGAACCACCGTCACATTGTATCATATTATTACGAAAGATATAAATGAGTCCTAAAGGAAATAAAAAATCGTAATAGATAAAATTCAAAAAGTGTTTCAAATCACATTTTTACGCCCTCGTGTTTGATTAAATTGCACCAGCACTCAGGAGGGACTTTTAAAGTTTCATTTAAGGTTAGTTTTTTTTACAAAAATGTCCAAAGTGTCCGGGACGTAATTGAATGTTCTAATTTTTGATGCTGTCATTTTTATACGAATTTTTGAAAACATGTAACTGTTGTTTAAAACACAACAGAGTGTGGAGTTCTTGTTGGACCATTGACAGAAGATGTTTTTACAAGTTCTGCTCCTTCTGCCCTTGATGAGCACCTGGGGAATTCCCACCTGGTACCAAGATGCCAGACAGTCTTTTATTGATGAGGAAAAGGCCATGAGAGTTGGCGCCAACATAGTAAGTTTTGTTTCACTTGCAATACCCATTTGTTCATCACTGCAACAGTTGAACTTACGACCTTATGAGAAATGAGTCCCCTTTATTGTCATTAAGGCCTACTAATCAGTTGACATATTTGACAAATAAAAGTCAGCATTGTGCAATTAGAACAATAAAAAGAGAGGAAATCCAACTCATGACGTCATTGTTTCTTCAATTAGTGAAAAGAAAATTATATAACACAAATACTTTATATATATATATATATATACCCTGCTGTGTTTTATGTCTTCTCAAATGATCTTGCTCTTGTTTTGTTTATGACTCTAGTTATGTGTGTAAGAGTTAATCCACAATAACTCAGTTCTCGTTAGATGGCTACTATAACTTTCTTAAATAATGCAACATATTATTTCGTCAGACGATCTGTCGAAAGATTTCCACGTTTGAGCTTGTCAGCACTTTAATTAGGTATTATGAAATAGTTTTAATGTCAAGGTAGCTATATATAATTTTAATTACAATGTGTGTGTGTGTGCATTAGACTAATTAGAGAATGATTATTTTTGCTTTATATTATATTAGTCCCTTGGTACAGCCTAACAGACACATGCGCACACAGTCGTACATAGAGTAATAAACAATGTGATGATAATTAAAAATTTAATGAATTTAATTAATACTGTGATATTTATACAAAGACAGTAAAATATATAATGTGAATGATAAGTATTTAATGTAAAGATAATAAATCAAAATTATATTCAAAACAAATAATTAAATAGTATTACTGTACTAAATACAGTGTGTTTTGCTACCTGATAAGGCAAAACAATGATTTCAATAACATCAATTGTTTTGTTCACATCTCGCACCAAAGATTCGTCTCTGTAACAGATGCTGCTTAAACAGTCAATGAACATTACTCTTGGTAGTAGCAATCAATGCCTGTCATTAACTTCTAACAAACAAGGCTGACAAAGATGGCGTCAACAATGTCCAGGGTAATACCAGCACCCACAGTATAACCCAATAGTGAACTACGTAACGCCAACACTGAAACCCTATAGAAATAAATAACAAAGACCCTTAACAAAGCAGAAGATCATTACAATATGAAATAAAACTCACCCTAAACAGAGGTGAAAGAGTTCTACCCAGAATAGATCTAAGGCAATAGAACTTAGGCTGCCCAGTCGCGTAAAGCAAAGGAAATACTCAGGACCAAAAAGAGGTACAGCTTGTACTTACAAGGGGGCGAAATTCAGCTCTAACGATGAGTTTAAAAATTACGTCACACAAACTCATGACAAAGCAACAAGGAAGAAAAAAATACTACACAAAATTCTATTTGCCAAAAATGACGTCATCGCCTCTAGAAGAAAGCGGCCTTCTTTAAACATCATAAAATAAAGCGGCGCTAGTACACTTTGAATAGACACTACAACTAAATACAAACTATCTGCGAAATCTGGAAACATTTCTTTTAATAAGCATTTTCTTCAGTTTTTTTTTCTTTGCTTATACTGACATCATTGTAACTGCTTACAAAAAAGATAATCCTGTAAATATTAGTTTCAAATTAATTTCACCATCAGGTTCTTAATGCCAATGAACAATTAGTGAATACTTTTCTGATGAAGTTAAAGAACGAAACAATTCAGCAGAGTATCTGGACCACCACGCCTTATCCTCCCTCAGTTAGTTTCTTTAAGAGCAAGCCCTGGATAGACAACAGCACCATCTTTCAGGTCATTAAGATGATGCCTAAAGGTAGGAAACTACACTTATGATAACAATGGATTCATATTACCACAAGGTGACAACTATAATTGTGTGTGTGTTTGTGAATAAAAATGCTTGTTTGATTTCTTATTTTTCCCTTACCAGTAATCGTTGACATCTGTGTCTCCTTGCTTTACTTATGAAAGTTCATTGACGGCGTTAGGACACGTCATTAAAAGGGTAAAATTTTGTTTCAGCGACATTGACATGACTATTAAAAAACAAGATCAGGGTTTTGAGCGAGACCAATCATATACGAGACTTAGACACTGACCTCCAACGTCACAATTTGTGGGTCAGTACGACGTTGCAACGAGCTATTGGTCAACACACAATACTTTTGGTGTCTGTAGAGAGAGGCAACACATCATACTTTTGGTGTCAGTCAACACATAATATACTTTTGGTGTCTGTAGAGAGAGAGGCAACACATCATACTTTTGGTGTCTGTAGAGAGAGAGGCAACACATCATACTTTTGGTGTCTGTAGAGAGAGAGGCAACACATCATACTTTTGGTGTCTGTAGAGAGAGAGGCAACACATCATACTTTTGGTGTCTGTAGAGAGAGAGGCAACACATCATACTTTTGGTGTCTGTAGAGAGAGAGGCAACGCATCATACTTTTGGTGTCTGTAGAGAGAGAGGCAACACATCATACTTTTTGTGTCTGTAGAGAGAGAGGCAACACATCATACTTTTGGTGTCTGTAGAGAGAGAGGCAACACATCATACTTTTGGTGTCTGTAGAGAGAGAGGCAACACATCATACTTTTGGTGTCTGTAGAGCGAGAGGCAACACATCATACTTTTGGTGTCTGTAGAGAGAGGCAACACATCATACTTTTGGTGTCAGTCAACACATAATATACTTTTGGTGTCTGTAGAGAGAGAGGCAACACATCATACTTTTGGTGTCTGCAGAGAGAGAGGCAACACATCATACTTTTGGTGTCTGTAGAGAGAGAGACAACACATCATACTTTTGGTGTCTGTAGAGAGAGAGAGGCAACACATCATACTTTTGGTGTCTGTAGAGAGAGAGGCAACACATCATACTTTTTGTGTCTGTAGAGAGAGAGGCAACACATCATACTTTTGGTGTCTGTAGAGAGAGAGGCAACACATCATACTTTTGGTGTCTATAGAGAGAGAGGCAACACATCATACTTTTGGTGTCTGTAGAGAGAGAGGCAACACATCATACTTTTGGTGTCTGTAGAGAGAGGCAACACATCATACTTTTGGTGTCAGTCAACACATAATATACTTTTGGTGTCTGTAGAGAGAGAGGCAACACATCATACTTTTGGTGTCTGCAGAGAGAGAGGCAACACATCATACTTTTGGTGTCTGTAGAGAGAGAGGCAACACATCATACTTTTGGTGTCTGTAGAGAGAGAGGCAACACATCATACTTTTGGTGTCTGTAGAGACAGAGGCAACACATCATACTTTTGGTGTCTGTAGAGAGAGAGGCAACACATCATACTTTTGGTGTCTGTAGAGAGAGAGGCAACACATCATACTTTTGGTGTCTGTAGAGAGAGAGAGGCAACACATCATACCTTTGGTGTCTGTAGAGAGAGAGGCAACACATCATACTTTTGGTGTCTGTAGAGAGAGAGGCAACACATCATACTTTTGGTGTCTGTAGAGAGAGAAGCAAGTCTTAGAGATTTGACTGAACAACACTCAACGTCTCTCTTCATTACGTATTCAATCTATTATTTGACATCATTCATCAGCGTCGGGTGCAGTTATAGTTTTGGCCTTTCACGCGTGTTATTTGTTTTTTTTTTTTGAGGTTACCTTTGTTTGGACTTATCTATACAAGGCACAGCGCGTAGGCGCCCAACAATGGTTTTAGTGGGTGCCTTTTTAGGTAGCCTTATAGACTACTTTTTGTTTTGTATGTTATATGTTTTGGTCTTATAGGTTACGGGCGTTCCTTCAGAGTTTATTACCTCGTAGTCCAAACCTCCTGTGGGGATTTGGTAACGTGAACTGTCACTAGGACGAAAGGTCAAGGGACAGATGAGATGATAAGATGATTGTAATACCTGCTTGAAACAGTGGCCAGGATTGTCTTTAGATGGAACTTGTACCCCAGTCATTCCCTGTCTTCCAAATAAAGGCTTGAGTCAGGGCATAACAAGAGACATTTCTGAGGCTTGAGTCTGGGCATAACAAGAGACATTTCTGAAAGAATGTCTCATACTTGAACAATAATATTTTCATTTTTGTTTTTGAGTAAAAAATTAGTGGAAAATTTTTACTCCCTTTTATTGTTAGACCAATGCTAGCCGCCATGGTCACGTGTTCTATCTGCTGCTAATACTTTTCTGAATGTTCAGGTGGAGTCCTTCACCTCCACGATTCTGCAATGACGTCATTGGACTGGATAGTGAAACATCTGACGTATTCACCTCATCTCTACACTAGAGTCACTAATGACACCTACCCAAGAAGACGTTACCAAAAGAATGACACTCATCCTGGAAACGGTAAATTAAAAAAAATTAAATAGATATAGATACAATAGAGTTGAACAATTATCAGTGTGGCTATTTGCATTTCTTTTTTTTTTTATTCCTGCTTTATACTGCTTTACAGCGGGATTGTTTTTCTCTTACCAACTAATGAACAAGAGATTTAAAAAAATATTATTTTTTTTTACCCGCATCCTCCCCCCCCCCTTTTTTGAGAACAAATCCTAGTTTAGCAAATGTATAGATCTACTAGACTTTATAAAAATCCAATAATAAACCTTTAGGTCTAGATTTACAAATCGATGCGCGAAATGTTCCTAAACATTAATTTGTTCAACTCTTGAATGAATGACACATACAGACGGGAAATA
This sequence comes from Biomphalaria sudanica, assembly GCA_036873155.1. Taxonomy (NCBI): domain Eukaryota; kingdom Metazoa; phylum Mollusca; class Gastropoda; family Planorbidae; genus Biomphalaria; species Biomphalaria sudanica. Next base: position 1,744,865 of record JAZGLO010000284.1, read on the forward strand.
CCCGAAAACGTAAAAGTCGGTTCAAATTAAATTTCTTCTAGTTCTCAAAATTACATTTATTTCTTTTTGTACTTTGAAAAACTATAACGGTCAAACTAAAGTCTTCTTAATGTAGCGCTAGTCAATCTTTTTCCCACGATATACAGCAACTGTTAAATTTTTAAGAAAATCGTTTTGACACGAGTTTCACGTCTTTGAAAGGAATTTCACAATCATGACTTTCCGAATGTATGGCTGTATTGGTTCAAGAGTTGAATAAATAAATGTTCAGGAACATTTCGCGTCTCGTCTTGTAAGTCTAGATCTAAAGGTCTTTCATTGAAATGAATAGGACTAATTGATGATTTTTCAAAAGGTTTAGATAATAGTGAACAAATAGATGCTATCTTACTAGATTTTTCCAAGGCTTTTGACAAAGTTCACCACCATAGTTTGCTTAAAAAATTAAAATATTTCGGCATTAATGGTCCACTGCATCAGTGGATTAAAGATTTTCTGATAGGGAGAGAACAAACTGTAATAATAAATGTAGAATTAGATGAATTACAGAAATGGGAATCAAATTGGAGCATGTCTTTCCACCCAGAAAAATGTCAGTTGTTAAGAGTAACAAAAAAACTAAAACAAATTAATTTCACTTATCTTATTCATGGCAAACCAGTAACACAGACTAAAAACGCAAAATACCTAGGTGTTATAATAAATGAAAAACTGTCATGGAATCCACATATTGATGAAACTATAAAAAAATCAAACAAAGCATTAGGGTTTATTAAAAGAAATTTCTATAAATCAAATAAGAACATAAAACTAAAATGTTATTTAACCTTGGTTAGGCCAATAATAGAATTTGCATCCACCGTTTGGGACCCCTCAACTCAAGAAAACATTAAGAAACTGGAACAAACACAAAATAGAGAAGTGAGATTCATAACAAACGAATATTCACATTTGACTAGAGTAACACCATTAGTAAAATCACTAAACTTAGGAAGCCTTCAGGACAGAAGACTCAAAAGTAAAGTAGCAATTATACATAAAACACTGAACCATAATCTTCAAATACAAAAACAAAATCTAATAAAATAATCTGAAAGACACAAAAATAAAGGCACATTCCTCGTCCCATATGCTAGGACAAATTTGTACAAATACTCCTTCTTCCCTAGTGCTATTAGAGCATGGAATGGGTTGCTTGAGCTAGCCAGAAAAACCAGTGACTAATATGCATGACTAAATGCATGACGCGTAGGACGTAATCATCTTCTTTTTTGAAGTAACGTTTGTATTATAAAAGATAAGATAAGATAAATATTTTAAATTGTACTAGATCTATATTCACTTAACCAGGATTCTTTTTCGAGGTAAAAAAAAAGGGGGGGGGGGTAAATTATTTTTTTTTTTTAAATCTAAAATTCATTAGTTATTAAGAAAAAAAAAACAATCACTCTTTCACATTCCCTTATCCCTGAGTCTGTTGGACCGTTGGGGCACCACGCAAGATTTGTCGACTGTCTCCATTCCTCTGTCTTTTGCCTTGGAAAGAGCCTCTGTCAATGGCAGGCCAGTCCATTCGCTTTCTCTGTCTGGATCTTCTTTTTCCCCCTGTTACTGTTCCCTGAAGGAAGGCCTTTGCAAGCTCCGAAGATCTTGTATTTAAATTTTTTTATTTATAATGTTTTTCTTGTTGATCTATCACTTATTAGTTATTAAGACTTGCTTATCTCTCTTACAACTTACTTATCTCTCTTACAACTTACTTATCTCTCTTACAACTTACTTATCTCTCTTACAACTTACTTATCTCTCTTACAACTTACTTATCTCTCTTACAACTTACTTATCTCTCTTACAACCTACTTATCTCTCTTACAACTTACTTATCTCTCTTACAACTTACTTATCTCTCTTACAACTTACTTATCTCTCTTACAACTTACTTATCTCTCTTACAACTTACTTATCTCTCTAACAAAATCTCGCCTGCTTCAGGATTTATTGTCTTTAAAAACAAAAAACCTTTTTTTTTACTTTTTCTTGTAAGTGTTTAGAAATTAAAAAAAAAAAACTGGCTAAGAAAAGAAAAATGCAAACTTCTAAAATGTGATCCCTGCAAATTAATTACAGTGGTCAGAACGTCACAACGACAATTTTTTAGATCTTAGAAATTTTAGATTGATAAGATTTATGATTAGGATATATAAATGCAATGCATATTAAAATCTAATTCCCATTTTTCTTAGACTGGCGGTTAGTGTCTGAGCTTAGAGCCTCTTTCAACGATCCTAATGACTTTGATAAACAGTAAGATTTACTTTATGTTTTTAGAAATGTTTGTCTAGACTGCATTCATTTTGTATATATAGCTCAAGAACTTTGTTGAGTGTGCTTTTTTTTATTTATTCTTTTCTTACAGAATTATGGAAGAAATTCTGATTTAGCAGAATACACATTTTTGTTACATATAAAACATCGTTTTTTTCTGAATAACTTTTTTTTTTACTTTTTATAGATGCATTGAATTAAATACTGGTGTTTTTTTGAATAGATTGTTTCTCTTTGGCCAGGCTTGTGAAGGAGATGTCTATCTGGGTGGAGGACCCTTTCGTTGCCTATCCTTCCATCAATGACGTCTGGAAGAAGTTTAACACGTACTTTACTCCAGTCAACGATCTATTGAACAACCTGACCATCTGGACGTACGTGTGGTGGGCCTAGCTGTCTATGTGTTTGTCTGCCCAGTCACGATTTCTGTGTTGAACGTAAATGTTTGTATGCATGCAGGGGCGTAGCTAGGAATTTTTAATCTTTTGGGGGCCCGGGAGACTTGACCACTTTGGGAGCTCCTGCATTGGAGTTTTGCATTTTAGCATGTTGTAAACTAATTAGATGAACCACTTTTCTTGTAGATATAATAAGTATTAGTTTCTTTTTTTTCCCATAGATAGTATTTCTCTAATAAATTCGATATTGTTTTAATATATGGCTTTTGTATCTAATTGTATCACACTAATGAGTATAATTTTTTGATCTATGTAATGAAGTTATTAGTCATTTATCAGGTGTTAAATGTAATTTTTTATGTTTTATGTCATTGATATGCATTTCAATGAAATAATTAGTAGGTCTTTTGTTAATCTCATATATGTTTTCATTCGTTAAAAAAATCAATGAGAGGCAATTTTTTTTTTTCAATCGAGTTTTAAAATATAGTTTCAATAATGTTCATTTGGTTATTTATTTTCTAACTATTTGTAGTAACATTCAAAGGAGATATTTCTTAATGTCACAAATACAGGTATGACTTTATTACGTATAGAACTTGCTAAGCGAATGTTTCTTCTAGATTTTTTATGGTAGGCATTTCAGGTTTTAAAATGTTATTTTGTATACAGGGTGCGTCAAAAAAAATGGCTACACACTTTGAACTTACATAGACAATTTATTTCCCGTTCTACAATGCTAAATTTCTGGACATGGTAAGCTTAATGTCCAATTAGAAAAATAAATGTGATTGATTTGAGAAATGTCCAAACTGGTGGCCTTCAGCATCAATACATTGCTGAGTACGAGTCAACACTGATTCCGTACATCGTACCAAAGTGTCCACTGAGATTTCTGCGCACACCGCGTGAATCTCATTAATCAGAATGCGTAGCACACTACTAGCTTTTACATCACTCTCACGTGCCGCTTGCCTTGACGATTTTTGAGGTGAACGCTGAAACAGTTCCAAGACCGCAGTTGTGGGCTCATCACTTGTAGCTGTACGAGGTCGCCCTGATTGACCTTTATGCACATCACACTCCGTTCCGTGAATTTCATATTAGTCTTGTAGACGTGTAATTGTTAACCTTGAAGGTGGTTCTGTACCATACTCACGTCTCCACTGTCTTCGCACCGCAGCTACATTCTCAAACTTCCAGTACCACTTAATTATCTGCTGCCGCTCTTCAAAACTCTAACGCAGGTCCGTCATGTTGCAGTTACTGATGCTGAAGGCAACCAGTTTGAACACTACTGACATTAATCACATTTATTTTTCTAATTGGACATTAAGCTTTTCATGTCCAGAAATTTAGCATTGGTGAACGGGAAATAAATTGTCTATGACAGTTCAAAGTGTGTATACATTTTTTTGACCCACCCTGTATATTCCCCACACAAAATCTTGGCTTTATATTTTCCATTATCAAGTAATATATAATCATATATATAAAGATGTTTAATATGATGGAACTTTTGAATATTTACAAATGTATTTGTACGTTGTATGTTGTTGCTGCTAATATGTTGTGGTACTCTAAAAATATCCACTACTCCTTTGATGTGGTAATAAAACAAAATATTTGTTTCTTCTTACTATAGAAACAATTTGTTCAAATTCTGATGTTATTTATTCCACAGATCTTATATTGAGGAAGCTTTTAGAGAGTTTTACAACGATGGGGTGCAGTATATGGAGATGAAAACAGGAACTAAGGTAGTAATGGTCTACTAAGTATCTATCTAGTCCGTCTGTCTATCTACCTACCTACCTACCTATCTATCTATCTATCTATCTATCTATCTATCTATCTATCTATCTATCTATCTATCTATCTATCTATCTATCTATCTATCTATCTATCTAACTATCTAACTATCTATCTATCTGTCTGTCTACCTATCAATCTTTCTATCTATCTGTCTGTCTATCTGTCTGTCTAGGTGTGTGCTTGTGTTTCAATGTTCCGGTATTTTCATTTTTCAAACATAAACATTGATATATGGAACTGTACGGCCCCGTTATGTGTTGATGATGTTTAGAAAAGATGCAGTTATCAAATGTATTGTCCCTACTCTAATCGGTGTGACGACGGGGCTGTGTGGTTAGTACAATATTTATTTATTCTTGTAGAATTATTCTCATGACATAAATACCAAAGTGTGCCGAGGTTTGAAAAAATAAGGCATAAGGTATAAGCTTATACATTGGACACTTGTGAAATACTCTATTTAAAACATACCCAAAAAATAAAATAGACTTAATATTGTTTGATACATCCACTGAATTAAAGTGGGTCTATATTAACATGGGATTTATAAAATAAATGAGCAGATAAGATAAAAAAAGATATTAACGATGAAACTTAACTGACCTTACATTAGATCTAACGAAACTGGGTTCACTTCACTAGTTTGAACTCCACTCTCCCACATTTATCAAATCTACCTGTTTTTCAAGTTTGGCATTCGTATCTTCCAGAATCCCCTTAGAGAACAAAAATTTTATCAACCTTCTATCATCATCACACGTGATGAATGCGTGATTAATCTTTCCTTAATTTGACCTGGAATGTCGGGATAGGGACACAATATGCTAAGCTAATAATTGTTATATTAAATACTGATACGTGACAATCAGAGCAAAGGATGTAGTGAAAAGGAAAAGGCTGTAAGTTCCCTCAGCGGGATGCAAGTGATTTCTTGCAGAAGTACATTATATAGGCTGCTGAACACTTAGCGCCATTTAAAAATGTGATTGCTGGGTTTAAAACTTAGTTTTGACCTGACATGTAGTTACAAATAAAGAAAGCGCGTTGTTTTCATTTCACCCCGCAAGATTTGAACTGAGTACAGCCTGTAACTGCAGACGAATTTTAACTTTATGGCCAAAGCTTCCTCAACCTAATACCTAAGGAGAAGACATACAATCGCGAGGCTCTTTGGCCAGGTGTTGCATTCGTTGCCTTCTTTTAAGGCCTGGTAATCCTCTCCCCTAAAAAATACATTCACGATCAAACACAGATGCACACACACACACACATCTGTATTGCCTTATTTAATTATGTGTTTTTAAATTCTACTCTTTCCTAGTTTGACTCTCACGGAAATGACATCACGGTCGACTACATGGAAGTGATTCAGAATGTTACCAGCAGTATGAAACAAAGACACCCTGACTTTATAGGGGTGAAGGTCATCATAGCAGGTCGCAGGTAGCTATAAGAATAGAAATCGGATCTATTCATCTAAATAGTTGGTTGATATTGGTCACAAAAACTCGACAAGGAAGAGTTTTAGGATTGTCGTAAAATTGGCAATGAAAAAAAAGGGCTGCTTATAATGTCCAGTGTGAGGAGAGGTGCAGCATCTTCTAGTATTGTGGATGTCGTAAAGCCTTTTCTAGTTAAAACGAAGATGTTTTCACAATGTTCCTAGTTTCATATGACTAAATATGAAAACAAAAACTGTTGCATTACTAAATCAACTGTAAAAAGTTTGAAATTAAAGAAAACACTCTCCTCCTAAACAGTTATTTCATCACTTTGAATTATTGTTTTGAATATGAATATCTATCAAGTAATCTATCAAAACAGCCATTGAGTTTCTGCGTCCACAGGTCACTACCACGTCAAGAGCCAATGGTGAACAGAACTCTGGCTCTAATGAAAAGGTTTCCTGGTCTAGTCATTGGATTCGATCTTCTGCAACAGGAAGACAATACGCACGTTACTGTTGACTACATTGACGATTTGATGAAAAATGGCCACTCTGTTCTACCATATTTTTTTCATGCTGGGGAAACTGGTGAGCTTTATGGAATTTAAAATCAGATCAGTACTTTTTGTTTTCAAAAGAAGGTTGGGATGTAAAGATAAATGTATATATTGAACAAATAGTCAATGCATTTAATTTTAAGTAATTAATTTTTTTGGAATTTAAAAATGAGAGGTTTGGAACCTTGCAATAAGTCTTCAGAATTTTAATTTTACTTTAACACATTGCTACAAGATCAAAATAAAGTATTTTTCTAAAACTAAACTGAAACAACTGACGACTTGAGGGTGATAGTATACTGCTAGAAACTATTGTCTGAAAGTGACAAGGTAACCTAAAATGTAATCGATTTCATGTCAGACTGGACCCAGTGGGTGGACCTGAATCTCGTAGACTCTGTCCTGCTGAATGCCAGTCGTATCGGACATGGTTTCGCTGCATATCATCACCCTAAAGTTCTGGAGGCGGTCATGAAGAAAGGAATCGCCATTGAACTGAACCCTGTGTCTAACCAGGTACAAATTACATTTCTCAAATCTCGTCTTGAATCGAATGCAAATGAATATCACAAACAATAACATCTATAAAATATGTATTAAAGTTTAAACTTAGCCTCCGTCTTTCTGTACTTTCAGATGAATGGAACTGTAAAAGGCGTCACTTAATTATTCGTATTTTTTGTGTGCGTTTGTGTCTGTGTAACAATTTAAATTAGAAAACAAATTGTTTTGTTTCCCAATTTACTTCAATCTCAGAATTTTAAAATGATTTTCATGTTTCAATAAATATAGATACTAAGTAAATGGGAAGATTTCTCAAAGTGCTGAAAAGTTGTTATTAAGGAACTGCAAACAAATTTCTTTACATTTTCAGAATACCTTTTTAGAAATTATTTTGAATTTGTAATGGAAAAAATTTAGAAAAATAATACATTTCTGAGACAAAATGATGAGTGTTTGTCATATCCGTAGATTGTTTACACATTTCCCTGTCAATCCTGTCTTGATTGTGTACACATTTCTCTGTCAATCCTATCTTGATTGTGTACACATTTCTCTGTCAATCCTGTCTTGATTGTGTACACATTTCTCTGTCAATCCTGTCTTGATTGTGTACACATTTCTCTGTCAATCCTGTCTTGATTGTGTACACATTTCTCTGTCAATCCTGTCTTGATTGTGTACACATTTCTCTGTCAATCCTGTATTTATTTTGCAAACGCTTCTCTGTCAATCCTGTCTTGATTGTGTACACATTTCTCTGTCAATCCTGTAGTGATTGTATACACACTTCTCTGTCAATCCTGTTTGATTGTGTACACACTTCTCTATTTTGTTTTCTTGATTCTTCACAGGTTTTGGGGCTGGTCGCTGATCTCCGAAATCATCCGGGTGCATTTCTAATTGCTAATGGAGCCCCAGTAGTCATCAGTTCTGATGACCCACCTGTCTGGTTCGCAAACCCGCTGTCTCATGACTTTTACATGGCCTTCATGGCTCTGGGCTCAGTTCACGACGACCTGAGGCTTCTGAAACAACTGGCAATCAACTCGATCACGTAAGAACCATTCATGTCATGTGACGTTTTAAAAATATATATTATAATTACTTTACTCACTGCTTCTGATTCTCTTTAACTAAATAGCCGTGGCAGAGATATATCCTAATTTTTCTGAAGCATCTCAATTTATATGATGTTGGATTTTATTGAGGGCGAGGTTTGACACTAGGATCTGAGTGTTGATGGGGTGAGATTTGGCTCTGGAGTCAGGTTTGTCCCTGGTGATTGTATGAATATCAAATTTAAATAGAAGCTCACAAGCCTAGCTGTGGTTTCAGTACATATAGTCGCACTTGTTTCTCAAGTTACTACATTTCTGCATTCTAATTTCTCTCTATCTGATTTTGATAGCGGTTACAAAGGATAGGTAGAGATTTACTTAAGAAGTCTAAATATGCACGACATGTGACGATTTAAAATGCCCAATGCCGATTCATTTCAGATTTAGCAGCATGTCCAGTGCTGAAAAGGTCGATGCACAGACGAAATGGCAGAACAGATGGGATACATTTATACACGACGTCATTGTGAAATATAAACTGAGGTAATCTAATGTATTACATTTGTTATGCTTTTGTTTATTTATTTGTATTTATAGTGTCTTTGGATGTGTTGAGACCTAAGTCTCTGTCATTGGAACATTTGACAAAGCTTCTCCATTGTACTTGCTCAGTAATAAATCGTAAATTTGGTGTGTGTCATTTAATGAAATGTGTCGTTTTTGTTTGGGTTTCTTACTCAGACTCACAAACATCTTAAGCATTATTTTTTTCTTTCATGTCAACACTTACTGTAGCATGTAGGGCTCTTGCATTTTAACCAAACTTCACCAACCAAAAATAAAATCATTCAGAATCCTTCATGGTGCAATGATAAGAGGCACGAAGAAAGGGCTATTTGAAGAAAGGGTCATCTGAAGAAAGGGTCATCTGGAGAAAGGGTCATCTGAAGAAAAGTTAGCTGAACGATGTGAAAGAATGGATAGGTTCCTCTCTTGATATTCAGCTACTGACCTTGAAAAATGAAGGGAATTGTTTACGCCTCTATCACAGCAGCCCCACCCCCTAAGACGAAATACGCCTCTATCACAGCACCCCCACCCCCTAAGACGAAATACGCTTCTATCACAGCACCCCCACCCCCTAAGACGAAATACGCCTCTATCACAGCACCCCCACCCCCTAAGACGAAATACGCCTCTATCACAGCACCCCCACCCCCTAAGACGAAATACGCCTCTATCACAGCACCCCCACCCCCTAAGACGAAATACGCCTCTATCACAGCAGCCCCACCCCCTAAGACGAAATACGCTTCTATCACAGAACCCCCACCCCCTAAGACGAAATACGCCTCTATCACAGCACCCCCTCCCCTAAGACGAAATACGCCTCTATCACAGCACCCCCACCCCCTAATACGAAATACGCTTCTATCACAGCACCCCCACCCCCTAAGACGAAATACGCCTCTATCACAGCACCCCCACCCCCTAAGACGAAATACGCCTCTATCACAGCACCCCCACCCCCTAAGACGAAATACGCTTCTATCACAGCAGCCCCACCCCCTAAGATGAAATACGCCTCTATCACAGCACCCCCACCCCCTAAGACGAAATACGCTTCTATCACAGCAGCCCTACCCCCTAAGACGAAATACGCCTCTATCACAGCACCCCCACCTCCTAAGACGAAATACGCCTCTATCACAGCACCCCCACCCCCTAAGACGAAATACGCCTCTATCACAGCACCCCCACCCCCTAAGACGAAATACGCTTCTATCACAGCAACCCCACCCCCTAAGACGAAATACGCCTCTATCACAGCACCCCCACCCCCTAAGACGAAATACGCCTCTATCACAGCACCCCCACCCTCTAAGACGAAATACGCTTCTATCACAGCACCCCCACCCCCCTTAGACGAAATACGCCTCTATCACAGCACCCCCACCCCCTAAGACGAAATACGCCTCTATCACAGCACCCCCACCCCCTAAGACGAAATACGCCTCTATCACAGCACCCCCACCCCCTAAGACGAAATACGCTTCTATCACAGCAGCCCCACCCCCTAAGATGAAATACGCCTCTATCACAGCACCCCCACCCCCTAAGACGAAATACGCTTCTATCACAGCAGCCCTACCCCCTAAGACGAAATACGCCTCTATCACAGCACCCCCACCTCCTAAGACGAAATACGCCTCTATCACAGCACCCCCACCCCCTAAGACGAAATACGCCTCTATCACAGCACCCCCACCCCCTAAGACGAAATACGCTTCTATCACAGCAACCCCACCCCCTAAGACGAAATACGCCTCTATCACAGCACCCCCACCCCCTAAGACGAAATACGCCTCTATCACAGCACCCCCACCCTCTAAGACGAAATACGCTTCTATCACAGCACCCCCACCCCCCTTAGACGAAATACGCCTCTATCACAGCACCCCTACGATGAAAGTTAAAGGGACAAATGAGATGATGTCAGAATCAACTGCACCGGACTAAAAAGAATTTTTAAAAATACACATTAACTTTCACATTGAAGCATAGAAATGAACAACAAAACTTGACATGAAGTTGTAAGCTAAATGTTACTCTTATATTATCATTGGGGAATTGGGTTATATAAAGTTATATTCCTTGTTACATTCCTTGTTATAAATGTCTCCATCACCATCCTCCTGGCCTACTCTTATCGATAATACGTGGAGAAATCGACAATGGAAAACATATTGTCGTAATTTAAACTTAATGAATTTTCTTTTAGACTATTATTTACTTTTCTAGCTAAACAAAAACATAAACATGAACTCTATCAACTTTTATATTTCAAAATCTTTCCAGTACCGACAACAGTGTCATTGGTTGATGGTATTGAACATGTCAACAAGTTGTTGCGTCAAGTTCCAAGCAATATATCAATAAGAAGTCTTGACAAGACATTCATGAGTTTTTGTATCAGTGAGTGATTAAACAGTTCGAATAGTATTTGTTCGGATAAAGAAATCTCACAAACCAATCTCAAGCTTTGTCTTTGAAAAAAACAAGAAGTTGCTTAAATCTGTGTTTTATGGTTGAGTACACACTGTGAATACTTGTGATGTGTTCGCTCCAGAGAATTGACTTTAAATGAAACTTTTTTTGTTTAGGGTTAGGGTAGCGAGGATAAGGGTTAGGGATAGAATTAGGGATAGGGGTTAGTGTCTGTGGGAATACCTTAATAATCGTTACTAATATTTATAGGTCTGTGCTGCGTCTCGGTTACTATAATGTTAAAGCGCTTGAAAAATGCGTTTGGAGCTGAAGGCACCGTATTTGTGGTCATTATGCCCAAGAGAACACCTAAAATAAAATCTTTATCAAGGAACATTAACAAAACTCTGCTATTCAGATATTCTAAGCATCCGTAGATGTAAACAAGCTTTTCTCATTGTTTGACAAAACGCACTGACATAGAGTCTGAAAGACTATGTATCAATATAAAATACCAGATTAAGATCTTAGAGTTGGCTATATACAGGAACATCATTAAAATCTGAACTTGAAATGTCCAGCCTTAAACCTGATTGAAACTATGGATCCATGGTACACGACAGAGCAGTCAAGTACTCTAGTACATCTGTAGCTACGTCCATTCTCAGCCTTCATTCATTGCTTACAGTCAAGAGCAACTTACATTTATCAGCCAACAACTTTTTTTTAGGTTGCTGGCAACATCACGAGACAAACACAACGTTAAAGGAAGTTAGATCAACATGTGTCCTGTGTGTGCTGCTACATTAGTTGATTTGAAGCTAATTTAATGTCCCAATTTATATATTGATACTAGAGAATTCAATTACTTTTTTATCCCCAAGGAAAATATAGTTTGATACCATTGCTTTAATACACTAATTAAAACTATGAAGAAAAAGTCACGCATAAAGAACAAAATTGTAAGATTAACACATCCACAAACACAATACTCATTTACAAATGAACTAAATACAGACATCTTTCTTTAGTTCATTCCAAGATTCGTGAAAGGGGCTAATGTAGTTATAGAACCTAATACAAATACAGTTTGTGTCCATAGACAGACATTAGCCTCTGGGTCATATAATTTTGTTAAGTTTGTGCAGATTGTTTTAAAGGTGTAACAGACTGGTACAACCTAGTCCAATAAATAAAGCACAGTATCGTGATCCGCTTTTTGTGGGAGAAAATGGCTACCACTATACATGACATTATTTTGACTCTTTGCCTTGGAGCTCTCCTGCGTATCTTCAAGACCAAACAGCAATGAGGAGTGCGATAGATCATGTCCCCTGCTAGCATAGCTGTCAACTATCTGCGTTCCCTAGACACCGACTTTGGATGGAGGGCAATCAAGTTTTAGTTGCTTTCTGTATAGTACCTTCATAAATAGGGGTTGAGAGAACCACTACTTGGTAGACACTGATGATTTTATAGTCAGGCGCAGCGATTTACTCCGCTACACTCTAACTTGAGGGCATCCTTAGCAAGACGATTATCAACTTCTCTTGAACGTGATACGTCATTGGATACCGTGCATCCGTCACGTAGAATGGTCAACCACGTTGAAGGGTCAAGGTGATCAAGCGATCTGAGTAGATTTTAGTGGTTGACTCTTGAAACAAGACTTCTGTTTTTTTCCGAGGTTTATTGTTAAAGCAAAACCAGCGGCCATGTTGCGTCAATTCGTTAACGACGAGCTGAAGCTCACATTCAATATGAGTAATTAAGTCGCAAATAATTAGCATAGGAAATCCATGGGACGACCATTTCTTTTGTTGTAAACACTTAAAACAGATCAACAAACACACGTTGACCTCCCTAATTACAAAACAGACATATGAAGGGCAAAAGTGTTGCTGGTTGTTTTTGTTTGGCTAGCTTCAGTAGTAAATTTTTTGTATTCCTTTCGGGGGGAAGGGCTAGACATCATGTAGGCCAATATTTGTTCCTTTTTATACTGAAGGGACTGACTCTTGTAGTACATACACAGACTGAAACAGAAGGCAGTAGAGCGGTTGGTCATCCACTTTTAAGGTATATTGTTGTATGTAAACGCGACATAAAGCTGTTCCAAATGGGAAGAGAGTAGCACTAGATAAATCCACATGGAGAGCAAGAATATTGGAAGTGTCCCGGATTCCAGATGCCATACGTAATGGTAATAGAAAGAAGGGTGAAAGTGTAACGCCTGGTGATTCCAGATGCCCAACCTGTGACCACAGATGTCTATCAAGAGCTGGCCTCTTTAGTCACACAAGAAGCTGCAGAGGGAAAATATTATTGAGATAAGAAAATAATAAAAGGAGTTTGCTTGATACTTAATTTAGTGGGTAGCCCCTGGTTGTTCAGCTCTTTACAAACATTCTGCTACTAACAAATGCAGACATAAGCTTCTTACAATTGCATATTGCAGCCCCAGGAGACAAAGACATAATTCTTAATTTGAACCAAGTAGACAACATAGAAGATTTAGTAGTACAAGAAAATGGAATTCAAAAACTATTAGCCAACACCAAACCAAATAAAGCGTCTGGACCTGATGGTATTCCAGCTAGATTACTCAAAGAACTAAGCAATGAGCTAGCCCCAGTGTTCAAAATACTCTTTCAGGCATCGCTTAACCAGGGCAGAGTACCAAAGGACTGGAAAGAAGCTAATGTCACCCCCCTATTTAAAAAAGGAGAAAAATCTGATCCAGGAAACTACAGACCAGTATCACTTACCAGCATCACATGTAAAATCCTAGAACACATAATATGTAGCAACATCATAAACCACTTAGACAAACATAATGTCCTCACCCCATACCAACATGGCTTTAGGAAATATAGACAAAGTTCACCACCATAGTCTGCTTAAAAAATTAAAATATTTCGGCATTAATGGTCCACTGCATCAGTGGATTAAAGATTTTCTGATAGGGAGAGAACAAACTGTAATAATAAATGGCTCTAAATCAACACCAATAACAGTAAACTCAGGTGTACCTCAAGGAACAGTCTTGGGTCCACTACTATTTTTAATTTACATAAATGATTTACCAAATTGCATTAGTTCAGGAACAAAAGTCAGATTATTTGCAGACGATTGCATAATATATAGAACAATAAAAACAATACAAGACACAGATATTTTACATAGAGAATTAGATAATTACAGAAATGGGAATCAAATTGGAGCATGTCTTTCCACCCAGAAAAATGTCAGTTGTTAAGAGTAACAAAAAAACTAAAACAAATTAATTCCACTTATCTTATTTATGGCAAACCAGTAACACAGACTAAAAACGCAAAATACCTAGATGTTATAATAAATGAAAAACTGTCATGGAATCCACATATTGATGAAACTATAAAAAAATCAAACAAAGCATTAGGATTTATTAAAATAAATTTCTATAAATCAAAAAAGAACATAAAACTAAAATGTTATTTAACCTTGGTTAGGCCAATAATAGAATATGCATCCACCGTTTGGGACCCCTCAACTCAAGAAAACATTAAGAAACTGGAACAAACACAAAATAGAGCAGTGAGATTCATAACAAACGAATATTCACATTTGACTAGAGTAACACCATTAGTAAAATCACTAAATTTAGAAAGCCTTCAGGACAGAAGACTCAAAAGTAAAGTAGCAATTATACATAAAACACTGAACCATAATCTTCAAATACAAAAACAAAATCTAATAAAATACTCTGAAAGACACAAAAATAAAGGCACATTCCTCGTCCCATATGCTAGGACAAATTTGTACAAATACTCCTTCTTCCCTAGTGCTATTAGAGCATGGAATGGGTTGCCTGAGCTAGCAAACCAGAATTTAAGTAATTGGTTAATATGCATGACTAAATGCATGACGCGTAGGACGTAATCATCTTCTTTTTTGAAGTAACGTCTGTATTATATCTGGTTTGAAGAAAAAAAAAAGGTTTGTAAAAATGTTTGAGTAAATATTTATTACAATTCTATTTCCATTTGTCATCCTTTTTTTTTTAAATGAAGTCATTGATCGTTAATGTTTTATACTTTATTTGTCTATATTAAAGACTGACACCACAGAAACTATTACATAGGAAACTATCTTATCTTTTATGTTCAATTTAATGATTAAAAAAACACAAAGGAGGCCAACGAATGGAATCAAACCCATATATTTTCAAATTGTATTATCTGAATAGCTGTCTTCTACAAGTCTGATATGAAGTAGCATCCTACGTAACAGACAGTGTGCCCTATTTAGCGTGCCCTATTTAGATAGAAGTTGCCAACTAAAACTTTGGTACGAGTGAATGTTGTCAGTCAGAAACTCAAGGAGCCCTTATGTTATCGACGCTCAGGCTCCACTAATGGATTTTCTGGTGTGTACATTGAGTAATATTAAAAGAGTCTCAAAACATAAAGATAGACCTCGTGAAATTGTAAGTTTTAAAAGTAAATGCAAATAAAAAGAGTTTGTGCCTTCAAAAATACTCGAGAAGGTAATGCTTAGGTTTTACTTCCGAGTAAATATCAATAAAATTCACATTGTGAATACTTAGAAAAATTTAAGCTGGAAATATTATTTTTTTTATTAAAAGTACTCTCTGGCTGTTTCCATAAGAAGCATCGTACAAAGATGTCTAGAACCAAATATAGTGATTTGTGTCATTAAAAAAAAGCTGGGTCAAGGTCAAAGATAACTCTACAAGTGTTTTTAAAATGGTCACGTTCGTTTACTGAAAGTTTGGAATAAACGTTTTCAAAGATAATTCTCTATTTTTTTAAAATAATTTTGTTAAAAGTCATCAAGAAGCTGAATCGTTTGAAAGAATCCAATTTGTTTTCAAGCCCAATTCATTGCGTGACATTTGTGCAGCCTTAGCTCTAAAAGTCTGTACTATTCAGTAGGCTATTATAAGTACTGCTAACTTTGAATTCAGTGGTTACTTACTGATTGACAGATTGCTGAACAATGACATTTCTACCAGTTCTGCTGATTCTGCCTGTAATGGCTGTCTCAGGGATTCCCACGTGGTACAAAGAAGCCAGACAAGCGTTTATTGACGAGGAGAAAGCCATGAGAGTTGGCGCCAAACTGGTTAGTGGACTTTATTTTTGGTCTTTGATTATAATAATAAACTCATAAATAAAAACAAGAAAATTATTTAAAATGCTTTTTTAAAAATGCGTATATTATTATTAGCGTATCAATTAGTTTAGATCAGTCATGTAATAAATCTGTAATTGATTAGACTAGCAATAATCATAATCATCTTCTTTTTTTGAAGTAACGTCTGTATTATATAAGACAGTAAGACAAGAATAAATGTGTGTGATTAGAAATATTTTTTGTGTAGCAGCAAGCTCATACTTTTAGCGTTCTCAATGCGCTATGATCCTATCTCTTGTCTGGATCAGTCGAGAATGACATACAAAGAAATGGGTATCTGGGACAACTGGATGAATTTTTTAAAATTTTTATATTGTAAATAATCATAAGACTTGAATTCAAACTGAGAAAATTGAATAAAATAATATTGAGCAATATTGTGATACAAGTGATGACCAAGATGCTTCCAGACGAATTACTGATGTTGATTTTGTTTACCAGCAGAACTAGTTTCCTTTCCAGGACACATCTGTGGGTAATGCATAAATGGATCATGGGCTACCATGCGTCATAGTCCTTCTTTCAACCTAACACTAACTATCTAACTAGTTTGTAAGAAGTAGCAATAAGCTTCTAAAAAAAATTATTTTAAGGCTCAAGCCTCCTCAATGTGAATAATTCAACTAATACCACCACGTGTCAAGTGCTATTTTTTCCCTTGAGACCAAACAAAATAATTTATTACCTAGAGCCTGGAACAATAAATAGTTAATAAATAATAATGAAAGACATTTTCAACTTCAACTAGCATTTCACCAGTCAGACAGAGTGAGTTGATATAAGTTTTGTCAGCACGTCACTTTACCATAAGAGAGTATTTGACCTACTTACAGGACAACAGCGTCGTAGGATTGAATATACACATATCTCTTTTCCTGATCTGTATTATCCTTCCCGAGGGCGACTCTTACCTTTAACTATTGAGATAGTACTTTATGACTACGGTTGCTTTATTATTTTTATTATTTATCTGTTTAATATCCCACAATTTGATATATTCAATAACGCCTTTTTATCTTCACCTGTTCAAAATTAGTTGGAAATTTTCTGCTAGGTTTCACCTTTCTTTAATGCCATTGTCAGTAACATTTTCTACTTTCTTTATTGGTTGTTGAAGTCTTTTGTCGTTTCTTTAGCTATTGAACTCTTCTGTTCATGAGGACAAGTTTATGCACAACTTTCTGCCTACATTTGGTTTTAAAACGACAGTAGGCTGCAAATAGCAAACTTTTCAAACATAAAACTTGAAGAAACATTTTTATTTCAGGTTCTTAATGCCAACGAACAATTAGTAAATACTTTTCTGATGAAGTTAAAGAACGAAACAATTCAACAGAGTATCTGGACCACCACGCCTTATCCTCCCTCAGTTAGTTTCTTTAAGAGCAAACCTTGGATAGACAATAGCACCATCTTTCAGGTCATTAAGAGGATGCCTAAAGGTAGGAAACACATTGTCATCGTTTTAGCTGGTCACTTATAAGATCTAGTTCAATGTTATGTTATCCTGTTCTATGTTACAAGTTTCGTGGACTCTGTCATGGTAACGGTTGTTAGGTTTCTATTGCGCGAACCTCCTTCGTGAACCCCTTTGTTTTTTAATTGTTAAGTTCAAAGTTCTAATGAAAACAATATTTGTATTTCTACCTGCTCAACGAGGGGGCGGCCATGTGCATAAATAATTTTGTTCCTTTTTCTCGTTTAAAACAAATTTTAACCCGAAAGAGATTTAAACCTGTTGTTTTTTTTATTTCATTTTCACAAGTCCAAAGACATCCAGACGTACTAGTCGAAAGACATTGTACAGACGTTAGGGTATATACCAAACACGCTGTATAATGAAAATGATTAAGTGTAAAATAAATTCTTAGACTACAGTCATAGAACAAACTCAAAATTAGCTACTTATGTCTTTCGAAATAGCCAGATAGACCTATCTCCTCCCTAAATCTTTAGCAAAGTAGACCTATTTCAATCTCCTTGACCCTTAGCCAGATAGGCTACGTCGTCCTCTTTAACCTATAGCAAAATAAGTCCACGTCCTTAACTTTTAGCCACATAGACCCATGTCCACATCCATACCCAGATAGGAAGTGAGTTTTGTTTATTTTCAAACCTAGTTTTTATGCCTACTATTGTTAAAGATGTTAATCTTGTGGTGCTCTTTTTTCCCTCACCAGGTGGCGGCCTGCATCTGCACGACACAGCTTTGGCTTCATTAGACTGGGTGGTGAAATCACTGACCTATACACCCAACCTGTACACCAAGGTCATCGACCGTCGCTATCCTCAACGCCGTTACAAAATAGCGGACACTCATCCTGGAAGTGGTAAGTATTTAGCTCAGGCTATTCTAATCCATATACAGATTATGAAACATGCAAGAGCACCACACAGGATCTGTCGACATACGTTCTCCATTCTTTTCTGTCTTTTTGATTAACTAAAATCTCTTTCACCGAACATGTTCATATTTGTATAAAGTGTCCAAGTGTAATATAGCTATTTGGATTCTGCGGGGAATCTTTGAGACAATGTCAAATTAGGCGGGAAAAAAAGATGGCTGCTAAAACATTTTTCGCCAGGCTGAATACCTTGCTTCTAATGAACTTTGTACTAATAAGTCGTGTGGGTGTGTCTAGTTGTTCATGATAACAATGTTATATGTTAGATTATTCATTGAAAACTTTTAATAATCATCATCAGTAACAAGAAATATCTTTGACACTACGTGAACCAATTGTATGCACAAACTATTTAGGCTATTCGTGTCTCCAGATTGGCAGTCTGTGTCTGATCTAAGGAAATCTTTTAATGATTCAGCTGAATTCGACAAAAGGTTTGGTTTGTTTTTCATCACTTTCTATTAAATATCACTTGTTGATAAAACAAAATAGTTTGTTTCGTTATCAAATTAGATCTAAAGTACTTTTAGGTATAAAGTACTTTGTTTCATTATCAAATTAGATATAATCGTTATCAAATAAGATCTAAAGTACTTTTAGATATAAACTACTTTGTTTCATTATCAAATTAGATATAATCGTTATCAAATAAGATCTAAAGTACTTTTATATATAAAGTACTTTGTTTCATTATCAAATATAATATAATCGTTATGAAATAAGCTTTAAAGTACTTTGTTTTGCAATCAAATCAGATTTTAATTGCTTTGTTTTGCTATGAAATCACACTTGAAGTGCTTTGTTTTACATGTTGTGTTAAAACTTTCAGACTTGTGAGAGAGATGACTATCTGGGTGGAGAACCCTTTCCTTGCCTACCCCTCCATCAATGACGTCTGGACTAAGTTTGAAACCTACTTTACAACTATATACGACCTGGTCGGAAATCTAACAAATATGCGGTACAGTAAAAATGTATATCTAAGACTTCGAACGTTCCCAAGAACTTGATCTTTACATTGGGGGGGGAACAGGGAAAACGTGACGTAATGTATCCTTTCCATTTCTTTGTTCAGGCTGTATCTTGAAGAAAGTCTACAGGAATTTTATGACGACGGTGTTCAATATATGGAATTAAAAACTGTACCATGGGTAAGAACAAGATCAAAAGTGTGTGTCTGGACGTCTGCTATTTGGTTCATGTGGTTTTATTTATTTTTTTTTGCTCATATGGTTATATTTTAGTTTGTTAATGTGGTTAAAATTTATTTTTGCTAATGTGGTTATATTTTATTTTTTTCGTGTGGTTATACTTTTAGGACAAACAGGATCAGCCTTATACCGATTTGACCGATTGCTCCGAATTGGGTTCGGTGCCTGGCAGGGGCTCGGCAATTTACATTCAACATAGCACTATCAGTCTTAAATCTTGTAACAAGCTTGTATGTGTATATCTATATCAATAAATAGTAACGTATGAAGGGCATAACTTGCCCCTGGCGCCAAATTGCGTTTGAGTTGCTTGCTTTGCAAGTTGTAAAATACATTTCGATATAATGTAATTGTTATAGTTGTTATTGTAAAAAAAAATAATATTAGAACAGAAGCCTCGCAACTTGCAATTCGTAAGGCCGGCATTGCAGACAGGAATCGTATAAGTTTGGAAGTAAACTCAGTTTTTCAGATGCTGAAGTCTGCACCATTTAACTAGCTAGAAATGTATTTGTTAAAAGTTCAAAATTGTGATAAAGTTACACCGAAAACAAAAAAAAAGTTTGTTTAAAAAAAGTATAGAAATATATATATATAGTACTTCAAGTTAAAAAATTTATAAATATATTATTATATTCAACATACATCTAAAAAAAGTTTTTCGCTGATAATATTTCGAAAACTTTTTCAACTTCAGATACGACAGTGAAAGAAATATGTGCGCAAATGATGCGTGATGAATCAAGAGAGCTAACAATTTGTTTTTTTAATTCTTTGTTTAAATATAGTTATCTCGCTGGAGTCTCGTATGTCACTTCTGAAGTGAAATATGCTTTCATTTCATTTATTTTTAAGGAACAATGTGCTTAGTCTAGTGTGTATTATTATTATAATGTTAGAAACTGCCAGGGTCAAAGTTCGTTACAGAGAAACAAAATTCATTGTTGTTCCTTATCAATGTGCAAAAAACAATCTCTGGTGATGTAGCAGGCTTATTATTATTATTATTATTATTATTATTATTATTATTACTGAGAGGTCATTGTCGTTTTACATTGTACACATATCATTATTTTCTGTAGTTTCCTGGTATATGTACATATAGATAGGCTATTTCTTAAAGTATCTCTTTTCCATATTTAGTTTTTCAATTTCAACTTAAAAAGTTAATGTATTCTCAGCAAGAGTACAAATGATTTTAGTCGATTGATGAAAAAGATTCAAACTCAAGTAATGCATTAGCTACTATTGTTACGTATCCATAGGTAGACTCTAATGGAAATGA
This sequence comes from Biomphalaria sudanica, assembly GCA_036873155.1. Taxonomy (NCBI): domain Eukaryota; kingdom Metazoa; phylum Mollusca; class Gastropoda; family Planorbidae; genus Biomphalaria; species Biomphalaria sudanica. The sequence continues at coordinate 1,766,057 of JAZGLO010000284.1, forward strand.
CGTAACAGATGACTACGTCGAGATGGTACAGGAAGTGGCTAATAATTTCAAACAACAGCATCCAGACTTCATTGGGGTGAAGGTCATATTGGCAGGTCGAAGGTAACGTATTCATATTCCTGTGTTTACAGTGTCTATGATAGCGCACTGACCCTCCGCTGTAGTATCGATACAAACATTAAAACGACTTTGACAAGAAGTGGATCGAAGTCAAAGTTCACACGGTTTTAGCAGTAAATTGGATGATAATAGAAGCAACCTCATTGTGCATGGCTCATCATTAATACAGTACACTGACCAATCATAGCGTGCTAGTTAATCAGGAGTAGGTGCCAAAACGTTTTCTCCTGTAAATCCTAATGGCTGACATCATTACTGACATGATTATTCCATCGAACAATTAGAGTCCCGAGTTAAGTTGTACAAGTCCAAGACTTACATCCACATTAGAAAACTGACATGCGCACTTAATACATTCTATAGACATAAGTTCCAGAGATATTATTTTGCCTCAACATTTTTTTTCACGCTACAGGAATTTATGTTTTTTGTCATGACATAAATGAACCTCATTCGCCAAAACGAACGGTCATGTGATAATATATTTAATCAACGAAAAATCTGTCACGTCACACTGTTGATTAAAAATTATATCGTAATTTGTATGAAAGAGACAGAGAAGCACGTGACTCAATGTGAATGAGGTCCGTTGTATGGCTTTATCTTTCATGCGCTGTGGTCCAAGCTCTTTGATGAACTCTTTGGCCAGAGGGTAACTAGGAAGGTTTTCCATGCTGCTATTAGGCACTAAGCGAACATAACTCCACTCAAATCGGGTTTGAAGTCACTGCAGGACAGCGGGAAATGACGGAGGCCGCGGTTCAAACTTACGACAATTGTAACGACTGTCTCATGTTTATACTACATTGGACTGATGTAATGAGCTTATACAATGAACTCAAGTAGTCAGTTAGGCAATGCATCTTAAGAATTGCATCCAAGTATGACATTGTCTGTTTTATTAAGTAAAAAAAATAACCTTAAGGTGACTTTGTTATAATATTGTAGTACATCTAAGGCAAGTAATTCAACGAGGTTCTACAATAAATAAATAAATGTGTTTATTTTACCAGGACAAACACATAACATCTTCCCTGCTTCGCTTCATGTCCCTATTACAGTCTCCAGGCAACACAAAAAGACGGCTCCTTAGCTTCCAACAATTTAGACTTTCCCCAATCACACAATTGTATTTTTCTATCCCAGCGTCTTCCTGTTCTCATTCAATAGTGGGAAGCGTGGCCGAGAGTACGCTTGAACTTAGCTTGGCTTGGCTACCTATGAAGAAGGCTCGAGGTTCGACATCCGACTTGGGCAGAGTTGTATTTGAGCACCTAGATACCCCCCCAGCCCCCACTGGTCCACAACTGAGATTGGACCAAAGCGCTCTGAGCATGCTATAAGCATAAAAGTAGCGCTATATAAAAGCCATAATTATTATTATTAATTAATAGTGCGCACCACAAGCACTGGTGCAGGCCTAGGTTACAATTTGGAATACAAGGGTCAGTAAATATAAATGACCCCATATATACATAGTATTGATACTTTGTACAGGTCACAATCACAACAAGCTGACGTGGTGAACAGGACACTGGCCCTGATGAAAAAGTTCCCCGATCTGGTCAAGGGATTTGACCTTCTCCAGCAAGAAGACAACACACACATGACTTATGACTTCATTAATGATTTATTGAAAAGTGACCATTCCGTTGTATCATACTTTTTTCACGCTGGTGAGACAGGTAAGCTTCTTATGGGACTACTTCAATCTACTTGCATGCTTTCAGCGTAGTATAGACAGATATAGCCATATTCAAATACTGAAGTTGTTCATGAATTGTTTTATTCCGAATTTGAAGATTGTTTAGCATAAAGAGTACTAACAAAAATGGCTCTTAGTACCGTATTTTCGTATACGCCGCACAAAATAATTAAAAACCAAAATCAAACAGCCCGCACCCTAATATAAAGCGTCACTTAAACTTGTCACAGTTGATTACTGGTACATCAAAAATTCTCTTTTACATCTGAACAATTTCTTCTCTTGTGTAATATGATGCTTACAATGTTCCATGGTGCACATTCCACTACAACACAGCGAACTATAGGAACTATAAAGACCAACTGTTTTTGTTTAGCTTTTAGCTTTCTGAATTAGCAATACTCCTATCACTTGTCTAGACCATATGTAAAAGGGGAGGGAAGAATGCGGTATCCTGGTGAATGTTTACATGATCGATTTTAAAATGAATAAAAAAAATGTTTACTTAGGGCTAAAGATTCCTCAAGGGGACTAATTCAACTTATATCACCACATCTGACAAGTAAGATTTTTATCCATTTTTTAAATACCAAACAAAATAATTAACAATAGTTAATTAACTTTTTAAAAAAATTAATTGTTGTGTTTTCAGGGATAAGAAATAATTGTACAAAAAAAAATCAGCATAATCTGAGATTGGATGCGGGAGAAATATCGTGCACAAAAAATTTACCAGACTTACAGACAGACAGACAAAGTTGATATAAGCTTTGTAAAAAAAAAAACCACCATAATTTGAACTTTTGAGTGCATTTTGTTTGTGTAACATTACAGACTGGACCCAGTGGGTGGATCTTAACCTCATTGATTCAGTGCTGTTGAATGCAAGTCGAATCGGACATGGTTTCGCTGCATATCATCATCCAAAAGTCCTGGAGGCGATCATAAAGAAAGGAATCGCCATTGAACTGAACCCAATATCTAACCAGGTAAGGGTAGTAGGTTGTTGTGCGTTTTTATAACATTCTCAGATATAATAATGCTATATCTAATAAAGTAGATTGTTTAGATTGTATAGTGATGTGTGTTGTAACGTAGATTGTTCAATAAATAACTCTGCTCTCGCACCGACACTGATGGTGCGCAGCATGGCATCGTTCAACACTGGTAAGAAAAGACCTATTGATTCAAGAAGGACTGTTCTAGATCCGGCTGAAGGGATCAGTATGTTATGGGAGTCTGAGCTGTATGGAACAAAGAGCCGCCCTTCAGTGCTACCAGAGAACTGGATTAAAGGACCTGGAACAACACTGAGAAGTGTGTTGGTGGTCGGTACTAATGTTTGAGTAGGAAAGGACTGGTAGAACTTAAGACAACTTTCCTGACAACAGCCTGAAAAGGATTGTATACATTTTTACTTCAAATTCATATATTGTTTTATATGTCTATATACTTTTATCTTGTATTTGTACTCTGTATTTGTGTGTGTGTGTGTTTATTTCACTAGGCCTTGGGCCTTGTTTATGACTTGCGAAATCATCCCGGCGCTTTTCTCCTTGCCAATGGTGCTCCTGTGGTAGTTAGTTCTGACGGTAATCCAGTCTGGTTCGCTAATCCGCTGTCTCATGATTTCTACATGGCCTTCATGGGTTTGGGAGCAGTCTACGATGACCTGAAGCTTCTCAAACAACTGGCCATGAACTCAATCACGTGAGTATATTTATTCTGATCTCAGTGTACTTGGTTAAGTATCATCTTTATGATATGATCAAGACAAGAATGTGTTTTTTTATGGCGCTACTTTATATCTTCGTTAATATCATATGTGTCTAGATTTATTTTCAAGAACAGCCCGAGACATTTGATCTTGATGTCAATGGTTCGGTAGTGAAGTGCTTGGCTTACTGACCGAGGGGCTCTTCAGTTTGAATCTTGGAGAAAACAGATTTCTAGCCTTGGAAATTTTAAAATTCCCCTGATTCCACAATTTCCTTTCAACTCTAAAGGGCACGTGACATACGTACGGGAAAGACAGTTGGTCCTTGCGCTGACCTAGTTAACTGTCGGCCAAAAAGACAGATGAGCTTTATATCAGCGGTGCAATAGATTTAAAGGTCTGAAAGGGTTTCTTTACTTTGAAACTCTCAATGTCAAAGCACAAAAACGGAGCTCTCAAATATTGTGTTATTCAGAGAATGAAAACCATTTTTATTTTCAGTAAAGTAATTTATACGACGAAACTTTATAACACTGATCAACACCCCACTGTTAAATACCACTACAAATACTAATATTGTTTCTCTATTTCACTCGCAACTAGATATAGCGCCATGACTTCCGTAGAGAAGGTCGACGCTCTAGCCAAATGGCAGAACAAATGGAATACATTTATTGCTGACGTCATCTCCATCTATAAATTAAGGTAGAACCCCAAACACTGTTTATCTAGATAAGAGTATGTCATTATGATCAGGAAATATAACATTCTTCATTAATCTTTATATTCGAAGACATTTGGCTTCTTTTTTCAGATTCAAGAAATAATTGTGCAAAATTTTAAATATCGAGAATTGGTACGGGAGAAACAAACATTTACCAGACAGACAGACAGACAGAGTGAGTTTGTAAAAAAATATATTTTACTTGTTAAATTGCTATTGTAATAAATTGGCAGGAATGCGGCTCAACGTATACAGAAGTTTTTTTATCAGGCCGTCACAGACACATAGAACAACGTCTGCCTTGAGTACAGCACTTCTTTAGTAGTTCTAGACTTGGACTGAACTGTTTTATCATACACTTATTTATACTTATTATATCTAGACTGGACATAGACATCTTGTAACACAAAAATGTCGTGGGTTTTTTTTTTAAAGTTGAAACAAGTTGTAAAGTAGTTAAAAAAAGTAAATTTTATTTTACTTTTTTTTTCAACCCTAACCTATGTAATATATAATTTAAATTTTGATCTACATCTAGTAATTGAACATCAAAAATACGAATACTCATAATTATTATTTTGCAATTTTTTATATACATAAACTAGAAAGATCTAGGTAATCAATCTATTTAAATGTGCATGTCAACAGACATGAATTATTTCGATCTAGGATTATTTTAAACATTATCTCAATAGAAACTAACAGGAAATGGCTTTGTTTCATATATTTGCGTATATATATATATATCATGGGCGTAGCCAGGTGACACCCCCCCCCCCCGAAATGCAATTTAGTGACTGATTTTTTGCTTAAATTTTGTTTATTTTAGGTGAGATTTTAATACTAAACCATCACTTGCCCAGCACAACCAAATGGGGTTTTGAGTTTAAAACCCCTACCAGAGGGTTCGAGTTTAAAAAACCCTACCAGGGGATTTGAGTTTTAAACCTCCTACCTGGGTTTTTTTGCAGTTAACTCTCCCTCTTCTATAAAACAAAACAAAAAAAAATACAAACGAAAATCCCCAATTCCAAGAGCACAGTTAAGGAAGATTTTAATTTAAAAACCCCCCTCTAAAATTTACGATAAACCCCCTTTTCAAAATAAAAAGCTAATTACGCACTCAAAATGTTATGAGCGTAGCAAAATGGGTTTTGACTCAGTTTTGAGTTTAAACCCCACTTCAGCGCGGTTTGAAGGTAAAAAATACCTCTTTAGTAATAAAAACAAAGCAAATTATACACTCAAAATGTTATGAGTGTAGTCAAAGGGGTTTTGAGTTTAAACTCCCCTCCAGTGGAGTTTGAAGCTGAAAAGTACATCTTCAATATGAATAAAAGCAAATTACTCACTCTAAAATCTATGAGCGTAGCCAAAGGGGTTTTGAGTTTAAACCCCCCGCAAGGGAGGATTGAGGCTAAAAAGTACATCTTCAGTGTAAGAAAAAAAGCAAATTACGCACTCAAAATGCTATGAGCGTTGCCAAAAGGGGTTTTGAGTTTAAAGAGGGGTTTGATGCTAAAAATACCTCTTCAATATAAAAAAAAAGCATATTACGCACTAAAATTAATTCAGCGTAGCCAATCGAATCGGTTTTTTTTTAAAGCTTAAAACCCCTCCAAATGTTTTTGAGTTTAAGATAACCCTACAGAGCATTTTGAGGTGGAAAACCCCCAACAGATGATTTTGACGATAAAACTTCTCTTTTCGATATAAAATCTAAAGCAAACTACAGTCACTCAATTCCAAGAGCTTATTCCAGAGAGGTTACACATTTTTACCAGTGGCAGGGCTCCATTAATAAACTGCAGTGAATAGTCATCTGCCGAAATTGAAAAACATTAAATGCGGCTCAACAAAGATGGCTAAGACAGATTTTAGGAGTCAGTTATAGAGATTATGTCTAAATCAAGGAAATACTATGCCGAACTGGGAGTCGACCCCTAAGTAAGATTGTGAGAGAGCGACGCATGAGGTTTGCGGGACATGTTCTCCGACAATATGAATTACGCATAAGAAGAATTGCAATGATATCCTAGTACAAATTGACGCTATTCATTCATGGAGGTCCTCATGGCAGGTGGGAAGAGGCTTCAGACATTACCAGTAACAGATTTTTATGGAAACAGCTTGACGGCAAATGCTCCGAACGGCGCGGGAGGGTCTATGTCAGTAAGAAGAGCACATTAGGTTTTTGAAATAAAATGTTTTAATAGGAGGAAAATGCACTGTAGATACCTCAGAATATGCATTTTGTTGGCTTTCAATATCAGAAATAGTGCTTGGCGGCGGGGCTTCTGTGATTAATAGCCCATTCTAAAGAAAATCCGAGTAATGATTTTGCATTATTTCTAAGCTTTGAAAACTAAAGATTATTACTTTTTTTAAGCCAGAAAAAGATAGATTGGGGCGACTTCCTTTAGAGCTTGGAAGAGAGCTACAAACATTAGTATTTGTATCTATAAGTCTGTGAATCAATCAATCATGGATATGAATTTGTTTCCGGTTTCTTGTCTAGATAGATATATATTTAAGTCTATGTTCTTTATCTTCTACTATGTCAATATTCCTTCTGAATCTAGTTCTTAGCATTACGCGCAACTACTGCACAACTTGGATGGCGGTGTGCATGGCAGGGTTATAACAATAGTTAGAAATTAATTATGACTGACTTGGAAAAAAAAATGAATAAAATTAATGGTGCGTATGTGGTTTAATAATTCTGTGTGTGTGTTGTTTTTTTTTGGTCGACATATTCAAACACGATAACTCGTATGGATTATATTAATAGCATAAAACTCGGTTGTTTCCCTTTAGTTTTTGAACAAAGACTAAATGGAATTTATATAAACATATCTATCTCTCTATATATAATTCTCTTTATGGCTATACATTTTGGACAAAACGTAAAGAAAAGATCACTCTTTTATTTCTAAAAGTCGGACTAGAGGTACCCTACGAAAAAAAAAGATTTGAGGGAGAACAAGTAGTATTCACCCGTCACAAAATAGCAGGGCCGGACTTAACCGTTGTGACCAAGAAGTAATTGAAAGATCACTCTTTTTAATTTATACCCCACGTAGTTTTAGCGCGAAAAAAAGATGGGGGGGGGGGAGGAGAACAACTAATCTACTCTGTATTCATCCGTCACTAAAAAGCAGGCCCGGACTTAACCTTTGTCGGGCCCTATGCGAAACGAAATTCGCGGGGCCCAGTTTGGGTAGGGATACGGATTATAAGAGTTTATATTAGAAAATACATTCGTCTTTGCATTTTAGTCATTCTTTACTACGTACAGAATTACTTTACGAGCTTTGCGTGTTGCGAAGTCATACAGTATATCATAAAAATTCTAATTCCTACATAGATCACGCTTAAGTAATTCTTATTAGTTTAAGGCGCGAGAACCTTCTTTCACTAGATTTTACAGTTACGGGTATTGCATAATGCCGTTTTTTTTTTATCACGCGTAGGATTGGCGTTTTCCTAATTAAATGACACCCCAAAATGACAATCTTTGTCTATATATTTCAGGAGATTTGTATGAGTTTTCAAAAGATTTTAATAATTTTCGGATATTTCTAGGACTTTTTAGTATATTTTGCAATTTCAGGAGATTTTAAGGAGCTCCTGGTAAATCAGGAGGCCGCGGAAAATCTGTTATAAGCTATAACATTTTTTAATTTAATATTCTATACACCTAGAATTAGCGCGGGTCCTATGAAAGTGAGGTGCACACTGCGGTCGCATAGGTTGCAGTGGTCTAAGGTCAGCCCTTTAAAATAGCGGCGTATGATACGCCGCCGGTCGACTATATTTTATTACAAGGCTTATATCAACTCTGTTTGTCTCTCTGGTCAAAAGTGTGTGTACAGGTTATTTCTCCCATACCCATTATCGGATCAAGCTGAAACTTCGCACAATTATTCACTGACATAGACAAGACATGAATCAATTTTAAAAAGTAACCGATTAGACAATTTATTACTGGTAATTCATTATTGTGTTTAATTTCAACAAAGGAAACTAATACTTCAGTATCACATATATAGCTAAATTTGTTGTGTTTAGTCCTATTAAAAAATGTTAACCCTATTTCTCTTGATTAAGTTTATACTTAAAACAATTATTTATTGCATTATTTGTACCTAACAAAGCAGGGAATCAATAAATAAAATTACTCAATTAGTCAATCATTGATAATTAATTATTTAATTTGAAATTCGAATAAGGGAAATAACTTGTACAATATTGGTAGATATAGTTTTTAGGACAGAGTTCTTCCCCTTAGATAAGCTACGTTTTTCTTTTATGATTTTAATATATTTAGCTTGTTTAGTGTATAATATTAAATATTTCTAGATCATTTCTTTCCTTTTTTTTTTTTTTTTTTTTTTTTTTAGTTCTGTTGATGAAATAATTGGCTGAAACAAAGTTTTTCAAGGTGAAGCTAGCACACAAAAAAAAAACAAAAAAAAAAACAGGGCTTAAATAAATAAAAACTGAAATACTGCTTGAATTTTTTTCCTAAATCTTGGATATTGTAGTAAATGTAAGGCAAGCATTTAACGTAGGTAGGAGGTAATTAAAGACTTAGTATTTATTTACAGCTATAAACAAATAGTTCAGCTATCAAGTCACAGGGAATAACGTCTACACTAGAACAGACCACTGACACATTTCCCAGTGTCGCTCCAGATCCTACAAACAGTTCACTGATATCACACAGGACGGCACTTAGCCCCAGACTGTTCAGACTCCAATAACCTTCAGATCCCTTCAGCCGGATCTACAACAGTCCATCTTGTAGAATCAAACATGTCTTCTCCTATCAGTGTAGGCGCGGGAGCGGAGAGGGGGTATGTTTCGATCTCAATGGCATCTTTAAAGCTATTACATCAACTCTCAATTAATGAACTAAGACAAGAGCTTCGAAACCAAGGTTTAAACGCGAGGGTAACAGGGGAACGCTCATATCTGGTCTCCGGCAAGCCCTGAAGGAGAAGATCCGGAGACCTACAGATTTGAAATAGAACTTGGGATTGTTTAGGTCAATGGCAAAATCCAGGAATATATGGATGTATTAAAGGAACAAATGAGCACTAGGAACACGATGATGAGGAACAAGGTGAATGAAAATGTATTGCATGTCGAAGTCTACATAGACCAAAGTGATAAAATGGTGTTGCAAGTGATAGAAGGAATAGACTCGTTGGTGAAGAAGCAGTTGCCTGTAGACTCGATGGTGAAGAAGCAGTTGCCTGTAGACTCGATGGTGAAGAAGCAGTTGCCTGTTGACTCGTTGGTGAAGGAGCAGTTGCCTGTAGACTCGATGGTGAAGAAGCAGTTGCCTGTAGACTCGATGGTGAAGAAGCAGTTGCCTGTAGACTCGTTGGTGAAGAAGCAGTTGCCTGTAGACTCGATGGTGAAGAAGCATTTGCCTGTAGACTCGTTGGTGAAGAAGCAGTTGCCTGTATACATGTTGGTGAAGAAGCAGTTGAGCACTAGGAACACGATGATGAGGAACAAGGTGAATGAAAATGTATTGCATGTCGAAGTCTACATAGACCAAAGTGATAAAATGGTGTTGCAAGTGATAGAAGGAATAGACTCGTTGGTGAAGAAGCAGTTGCCTGTAGACTCGATGGTGAAGAAGCAGTTGCCTGTAGACTCGATGGTGAAGAAGCAGTTGCCTTTAGACTCGATGGTGAAGAAGTTGCCTAGTCAGGACTGTGGTTGCTCAGTGTTGACGGAGACGCTGGGGATCGGAGCACCGTCTGTTAATTTGTTCAAGCATTGCATCAATATCTTTCTGAATCTTGCTCAATGAAGGCAACTCAACGCTAAGGAAACAATGACAATAAAAGTTTACTAAATAAATATGAAATCCAGGCTAATATCCACAACCATCAATCATCACACTTTCTCTTCCTTTCACCATTCACTTAGTCTCTTTATAGTGTAGCTGTTGTACAGCCATAGAGCCAGGGTTATTACACCACAATTGTCGACAGCATTGGCGATCAGAAAATCATGACTAAATGGTTGACCTTCTATTTCAAAGTTAAGCCGTATCGGTCCTAATACAGGTAACAGTTCGCCATCTGCTGTTTTAAGAGAGTAGCCGTTCACTCGTATTATTTCATGATAAGACTGGGTCTAACTATGTTAGGCACTTTTGGTCTCCCGCTTTGGCACGCCTAATCCGACTGATGCGAGCTGCAAGTAGGCAGCACAGTCGTCGAAAAACCGATGAAACCAGGAGAGCTTACAACAAGCTTACGGCGGAGGTAAAGGAAGCCATTGCGGAGGGTACGAGACAGAAATGGGCCAAGACATGTGCTAACCTGGATCTTGCGGACGGACGACAGGCATGGAAACTTCTCAACAACCTAACCAGGGCGAAAGAACCAAAAGCAGCTGCGCCCCTGCAAATGGCTCAAGGCTTGGTGGTCACTGACTCTAAACGGTCGGACGCTCTAAACCATGCTTTTGCGGCCATCTCTAGGACGGGTGAGAGGAGCGAAGTGTCGAAAGCTCTAGACGGCATCAGAAAGGCTAAAGCAAAACGCAGTTACGTCTATGGTGAGGACGAGACGAGCACATTCATTAACTCTTTTCCCCACGGAGAGCTAGATATTACTCTTCGGAAGTGCAAGTTGCGCAAGGCACCGGGGCCAGATGGGATCAGCAACGAAATGCTGAAACATCTCGGTCCTATTGGCAGAAGGAAACTGTTGGATTTGATCAATCGTACTTGGACTAAGGGGGATTTCTCTAAGGCTTGGCGCGTGGCAACGATTGTTCCCCTGCTCAAAAATGGGAAGGTCCCAGATCGTGCAGAAAGTTACCGACCCGTTTCGCTGATGTCCAACGTCGGGAAGGCCGAACGCATGGTCAACAGAAGGCTCACATGGTTTCTAGAAACGAAGGGTCTCATTGCTCCTGAACAGGGCGGGTTCAGGAGGCATCGAAATGCGATCGATCAAGTGACGTTATTCATGCAGAAAGTGGCGGATGGCTTCCAGTGGGGTAACACAAATCGACCTAGTCAGTCGACGCTAGCGGTATTTATCGATCTCAAGCAGGCGTACGACAGGGTATGGAGGCCCGGTTTGTTGTTGAAACTGATGAACTTAGGTGTCAGTTCATATATGCTTAAGTGGATCCAAAATTTCCTCACGGAAAGAACGGTACAGACTCGTGTTGGTAAACACTTGTCGAGCAAACTTCAACTGGAGCAGGGGGTGCCGCAGGGATCGGCACTCAGCTGTACGCTTTTTTTGGTCTATATCAACGACTTGCCGGCCCTTTTGCAATGTCAGAAGCTGTTGTTTGCAGATGATATCGTGTTGTGGGAGTCAGGGAGGGATCGCCAACAGCTCATTGGCACTCTCCAGCAGGCATTAACAACTTTATCCTGCTTCGCCAGAATGTGGAGCCTTGAGGTAAACCACTCGAAGTCGGTTTACTCATGGTTTACGCTGGGCCGTGATATATTGAAGGAACCTGTCGAGCTACAAATGGATGGCAAGATTCTGGAATGGGATAAAAAGCCCAAGTACCTTGGAGTAATTCTCGATCAGAAACTGACTATGTGCGATCATATTCAGCAGGTGAAGGAAACAGCTTCCGAGAAGCTGAACATCGTAAAGAAGCTAGCTGGAACGAATTGGGGTGCGAGAGCGGACGTGCTGAGAGGACTGTACATTGGTGCAGTACGCTCTCACTTGGACTACAGTCTTCCTGTTCAGGTCTGGGCTTCGCAAACGACTCTAGCAAGCATAGATGCTGTTCAGAACCAAGCCATAAGACTAATCTGTGGAACCTTTAGGACAACGCCAATTGCCGCTGGCGAGATTATGGCAAACATCCCACCGTTGAAATTGCGCAGAGAGCGAGCCGTCATACTAGCTCACGAGAGATATATGCGGCTGGAAGAAGGATGCCCAATCAGAAGTCTGGTCGACAACTGGGAGGGTAGGAGACGCCTCAAAAACCGGCCCTGCTTCATGCATGTGGCGCGTGGGTTGGTCAGAGAGGCGAATCTGCCGGTGGAGCGGGCTGCTCTTTCCCCGTCCGGTTCTATCTTCCCGATGGAGGCCCTCGGCATGCCGACGATACGGAAGGACCTACTTGACCCAGTGGTGACGAGGCAGAGTCACCCCACACGGCTACTACAAGCAGCCAGAGAGACTGTCGCATCATATCCAGCCGGAGTAACCACCATCTACACAGACGGCTCTGTGCAGACGCTCGAGGGAACTGTGAAAGCTGGGTACGGGGCGGTAGTTCGACCCTCTGGAAATCCCGAAAGTGACGAGCTCAGGGGATCCTGTCAGCAGAAAAGCAGCCTCGAGGCTGAACTCGAAGCAATGTTCCAAGCACTGGACTGGGTGGCAACGAAGGTACGTAACGGGACTGCGTCGGCGAAGGACATAGTCCTTTTCACGGATTCGATGGCCGCACTAGAGGCCTTAGAAGGGCTTGATGAAGGTGTTAGAAGGGTATGGGACGTCCTAACGGTCGGAGGGCGTCTCCTACGATTCGGCGTGGACGTTACTTTGAAGGAGAACTGCGACACACGGTGTCGCCATTGCATGGAGGACGACGAAACAATAGACCACATTCTTTAGGAATGCATTCTGCACGAAGGACGATTGGGACAAGGATTAGATAGAGAGATAACTGGTTCATGGCCGACACAGAGGCTGTCCTTGTACGGGGATAAGGCAACCTAAAGACTCACTGCTCGCTTCCTCTCAAGTGCTCTAAGGGAGTAATTCCCAGCAATGGGGTTTCTGAATCGTCAGTCAGAGATGGTGTGAACCAACAGTTCGAATTCAGGTCGTCCATTATTTTATCAATGCTTTTAAAACGAATTGCTTCCCCCCCCCCTTCTCCATGTTCACAACTGGTTCAAATAAGTGCTAGGATCAGAGTGTATTTGAGAAAACTAAAAGCATGAAGTAGCACTAAACAAAAACTATAACAAAAATATTATTAATCGCACAGATTTATTGTTGTAGGTCTAGATTCTAGATCTATTACAAATTGCATGGCTGATTTAAATTAATTGGATCAATTAACTTCGTATAAGCTTTGCTTTTTAAAGAAAAGTATTTTGTTAGTTTGGTGATACGAGTTCCCTATAATTACAAAGAATTTAATAATAATATAATTTACAAAAGGCTAACAACATTCACACACAAGCACACCCACGTGACCACTCTACAGTGACACGGTCGGCTACCTTCTTCGCACAACAACTGTGTCACACCAGTTAGGTTTTTCTTGTTTGTGTGTGTGTCTGTGTGTGTGTGTGTTTGTCTTTTTTTTTTTAATCTCTCAAAATCTTTTTTTTTTTCCTTTTCTTCCATTTTTCATTAGGTTCTATTCAATCGCACCACTACCACTTTTATTCCATTACGTTATTGATATAGAATTGTGTCATATACGTCACCGATACGGCATGTACTCGTAACAGAGTTATAGAGGAAAAAAAAAAAGAAAATGCCCAATACAAAGAAATAACTAATGTGTGCAATGTCTTGATGTCATCCTAGTTTCCCTTGATGAAAAATATGAAAGAAAGAAAATATGAATTATTTAATAAGAAACGACAACTCTTTCTCCCTTTATGACATTTCACTACTCCGTTATTTAACAGTATTCCCTCCCCTTGATCGTAGTATAAAAAAAAAAGAAATGAAATCCTGAGCTTCGTAGGCACCAAATAATTCTAAACTTCACAAGACTATTTAAACTGTTTTATTTTGAAGTGTTTATATTCCACTGATGGGCTTATATAAAACTCTTAAGATAGGAAACCTGACTGCTGCTATAAACACGCTGAACACCTCTTAAAGAAGTATATAGAAGGAAGAGACATTCTCTCATTGGGCTCGTAAATATTTTACATGTTACGGATGTCCCTTCAGAGTTTAAGATAATTTGCTTCGAATCTCTCACAGGAGGACGGGGGATGGCAGCGGGCAGGGTTCAAACCTGGAACTATCGAGCTCATCGGGAGCACGGAATGACAGTACAGAGTGTGAACTACACGACACTAGCGGATCCAGAACCTTGGAGTGCAGGGTGTAAATGCACGTTTGTAGACGTGGCGTTGATATTGTGTGACGTGCATTACTATTACACACATGAGGGACTGGTCACTACTACTGTGTCACGAATGCGTAGAATGCTGGGTTCGTGCTTCCTGGAGTACTCTTGACACGTGACAAACATAGACACTACAAATCGACTTAAGTCCGTTTCAGCAGACAAAAAATAAAGTTTATTTGATAGCAATAATAATAATACTGCACTCTTTGTCAGTTACACAAGTCAAGAAAGAATCTTATCCGCAAAGCAGCGGTATCAAATATATCCAATACGTTAAACTCTCCAGAGTAGATTACAAATAACGTCCGCATCTCAGCGGGTAACACTGTGCAGAATAATACAGAATAACTACTAGAAATACATGTCTCAAAAAGACCACTGGCATCAACTGCCCAAAAGTTACTAGCTAACTGAAATTACTACTCGACTTTCTAAGTCGCTACTATCCGTCCCGGACCAAAAGATACGAATTGACTGCCCAGTCCAAAGGATACCTACTTGACGGAACTCAAAGTCAACTTTATTCATTCTACTTCCTGTTTTCTACATAAGGAATTCCACGTGTCTTTGAACCTCTTAACATGACGTGAACATTAGATCAGGCAATGTCAACTGAGACTGTGACAGAGGGGGGTCGATTTTTATTCAAACCCTAAACCTAACGCCCAGTAAACCCTAACCCTATGCATATATATATTATAAAGTAGAATGTGAGGTGTATGTATGTATGTATGTATGTATGTTACTTATAGACATCAAAACCGCTTGACCAATCTTGATAAAACTAGGCAGGAATGTTCCATGGGTACTAACTTAGACCGTAGTGTATGTATTGTAGCCCTAACACAAACTAAAGACCCTCAAAAAAAAAAAAAAGTTGTCCGACTCTATTACAGCTATAGTATTTTATGGATCTAGGCCATGGTTAACAATGTTGACATGAGAAAAGATCGAAAGGATTTAGACCTAAATCTAATTTTAAGAAATACACTTTGCGCAGATAGTTTTTTACTTTGACACATGAAAATACAAAAGAAGGTCCATTGATTTCATTATATAATAAAATTAACCTTCAATTTTGTGTTTCAAAAGCATTATTTACATAAATTAGTTCCTTATATCTGTGACCACAGATTTCCTGACGAACATTCTTTCATTAGACAATACCGTAATGAATCGAGTACTAAAAATTAATTCGTTTAACTGTTTACTTTATAATCCCATCCCTAGATCTAAAACTCTAATTCAACTCTAAGATGATAAAACTTCTCTTCGCACAGATAGTTTTATACTTTAACACATAAACATATTAATTAAAGTCCATTCATTTCATATTTTGATCAAATAAACATTCTATATTCATACATGAATCGCGTACTAAAAATTATTTCGTTTAATTGTTCACTTTATAATCCCATTCATTTAACAAAGCTATCGCTCTTTTCGTTTTTAATAGATATGAATGTATCGGCTTCGGGTAATCCCATTTTCGCAAACCTTATTTTATTTTCGTAGCGAAAGAGAAAAAACTTGAAAGGATCATTAGTTAAGTTTAACATACATCTAAATCCAATCCACTAGATTAGTAAACACAAACTTAGACCCGCAGGCCGCGGGTAATGTCTGGCGAACATCCTTTCATTAGACATTACCAAATGGTTACACATTAACAGTGATTAACACATCTCTCTACTGAGTCTATTCCTAGGCCTAGGTCTAAAACTCTTATTGAACTCTAAGATGATAAAACTTCTTTTCGCAAAGATAGTTTTATGCTTTAACACATAAACATTCTAATTATTGTCCATTCATTTCATATTTTAATCAAATTAACATTCAAATTTGTTTTTCTAAAGCATTTTTAATACATTCGTTCGCTGTTCGCTAAATAAAGCTGCGTAGCCGTGTTGAGATAGGCCTATATTCATTCATGAAAAAAAGGTCACGCATGCGCAACACAGAATGAACTCTATAAAAGCCAATTTTTAACTCTAGATTAGTGTAGATTTAGATCTATGTCTATCTCAAGATCTACTTTATACTTTAACACATGAACATACAAAATTAAGTCTTTTCATCTCGAATTTTATTCAAATATATGTAGGCCTACCAGCAAATGTTTTAATTTGAAAAAATGGATTTAAGCCTATTAGCTATTCTGATTTGATAGCTTCATTCACACTATTTTTACATTGACACATTCGCTTTACTTATTACATTATTATTTCGTTTAATTGTTTACAAAACACTCTCAGTGACTATATCGACAGTATATCGACAGTAATGCGCAAATAAAGACCCGCGGGTCTGTAAGCTTTCCCAGAAGGGTTCGGGGCGAAGCCCCAACGCCAAAAGCGTTTTCTTGCATTCTTCACTACATAAACGCATTCTCCTGACATCTACAGCTTATTATTCCTCAGTGAGGTTCGGGGAGAAGCCCCGGCTCAAAAGCCAAAAGCGTTTTCTTGCATTCTTCACTGAAGAAACGCATTCTCCTGACCTAATGCTCATTATTCATTCTATTAAAAAAGGACCTTTTAAATAATGATGAAAAATATTTTAATATGAATTTATAGGCCCTTAATACGTTGCAAATAAAACCGATTTGTTCCTTGAAAAGATAAGATACCCCACATATTTAGATTAAGGCTTTGAGGATCGCCGCCCAAAAAAAATTCGATAAATAATATTCAATAAAATTCAAGCATAAATTGTAAGTTAAAGTCCCAAATTTATTTAACTAGAAAAATATCAGACTGAGGAAAGGAAAGGATTATCTTGCTTTAGAACTCATCTCACTCGTGTACTAAAACATTTTGTTTGAATTAAAACTTTTTCAAAGCAAAGTCTTTCTTAAAATAATTATGATAAATTTATGTGAAATTACATAAACTGTGTATTGAAAAGGGAGTGGCGGTAAGGGAAAATGATTAATCCTCACTTCTTTTTATTAGTTCTGCCAATGATTGCATTTGGCATTAAAGAATAGGGTTGGGGCGACTCGATATAAGAATTTAATTTATAGCATATATAAATTATATTTTTTAACTATAATACAAAAAGAAAAGGTATTGGTTATCCGTTTGGGATAAGGTGATTGCATATATCGCCCCTCCCACCTGGTACATCCCTTTTTCATTTTATATTTACTAATCATAAAATTTGAGATTAGAGTGTGGTACGACATAATATACAATGGGTTCATATATCAATACGTAGTTTATGTTATATAGATATTCGACTAATTTTGTTCACATACTATGATTTCTCTATAAAGATAGGACCCCCCCCCCCCAGAGAGAGTGGGGCGGGCAGTATATCGCCCCCCTTACTCCAACGAATCGGCCAAAATACCAGAAGGGGAGCGACATAATATAAAACTTATATATTAATTCAACTAATTTTGTTCACAAACTATGATTTGTCCATAAAAGTAGGACAGCCTCAAAGGGTTTAGGTGGGAAGGGCAGCAGAGGTATTCGCCCCCCAGCTCAATCGGCCAACAGGGGAAAGACATAATATAAAGATTGGTTAAAATACCTATAACAAGTTTTAATCATATAAATATTTTAAATGATTCTGTTAGCAAGCTGTGATTTTTTGCGAATATGTTGGACCGCCCCCCCCCACTCGAAAGTTTATCGGGGGGGGGGGCGGGATTGATGCAATCGCCCCCTCCCGACCCCACCATATCGGCCAACATGCTAGAGGGGGGGGGCGAAATAATCTAAAATAGGTTGAAATATAAATTATTAGCATATATTATTAACATAAGTAATAGATTCGTATACAAATTGTGTGAATTCTATACACAAATTCGTCGCCCCCCCCCCCCCCCTCCTACCATCGCCCCTACCCCCCCCCCCCCCGGATCCGCCAGTGCCACACGATAGAATTTGTTGTCTTCATGTGTTGTTGTTTTAGAGACAAACTTTTATTGGACATGCTCAGACAAGTAAATGTGTGTGTGTGTGTGAGAGAGAGAGAGAGAGAGTGAGTATTTGATAGTCACTACACTTCTAGATGCACTATTTCGAGCCAATATGTTGTTTTTTTTAAGCCGACGTATCAAAAAGTACAAAATTATACTTCCTTCGGTTATTAAGATTATAGAACATAACAGGCCTCACTGTCTCTGATTATAAATTATAGAGCCTAACAGGCCTCACTGTTTCTGACTATAGAACCTAACAGGCCTTACTGTCTCTGACTATACATTACTATACAACCTAATAGGCCTCACTGTCTCTGACTATAGAACCTGCCTGTCTCACTGTCTCTGCAAGACATTCATTCTGTCAGTGTTCTTATCGCCAGCATCAATTCGCAGTTCTCTTCTCCTGGTGCTAATTACTCAAAGACGTTTGTGTCCAAGACGTCTGTGTCCAAGACGTCTGCTTTACAACACATGCTCTCAAGGATGACGTGAATGCTTGTCAATTCTTTCAGGAATGTTATTTCTCTCTCCCTGCGCAATCTCTCTCTTTCTCTTTCTCTTTCTCTCTCTCTCTCTCTCATTCATTTAGATGTCCAAGCCTATATATTTATATGTGTACTAAATATAAATTTAGCTAGAAGAACTAGATATAATACTAGATTCAACATTGGTTTTGAAAGGACCATCGTGGTCGGGAATTTCCGAATGTAAGAAATTAATGACTCAAGAGTTGAATAAAGTAATGTTCAGGAAAATCTCGCGCATCGTTTTCTAAGTCTAGTTATAAGGGGTTCTCTTTTATCTTTATATGTATGTGAGTTGAATTAAGGAGGTATTATTTTTCAAAAAAAGTCTTTTTATATGTTTTTCTCATCTGTGTTATGATCAGTCCCTCCATAGACAACGAAAAGAAAAGAAACTGTTCAGATGATATGAATGGCATAACATTTAATAACAGCCATCAGTATATGTTCACAACTTTACACATTAAATAAGCAAGCTACACAAAATCCTTTTTTGAAAAACAAAGCTTATCTAAGGGGAAGAAATCTGCACTTACAACTATGTCACTCAAGAATGTAGAAGTTATTTACAACTATGTCACTCAAGAATGTAGAAGTTATTTCTCTTTTTCGATAGGTACAATAAATACTAGTTGAAAGTTTCAACTTGAACCGAGAATGAGTGTGAGAGAAGTAATGTGTACCATTATTTAAGAAAAGATTGAGAGAAGAGAGATAGAGTGAGAGAGAAAGAGGAACTGCGAACTTAGAGAGGACTATCCTAGCCATAGAATAAGGATGCTATAGAGTCTTGGATAATTCTAGGTTTCCTATACACAGCCCGAACCACAAATGACGACATTCTAAACACGATCACAATGGAAACTGGGCACCTCGTTGACCTGATGACCACTGTAAAATAAACAACAACAACAAAAATGTTAAAGCGTAAAGTCATTCACAAGTTCGATAAAAGACCTTCCTACAGGGAACACCAGGTAAAAAAGAAGAGCCTGACAGAGAAAGCTGTGAGAAGACAACATCAAATAATTGACGAGCCAATCAATGCAAGAGATTCTAGTCAAGGCAAAAGCTAGAGAGGAGTTGAAAAGGCCGATCAACCGATCCTATGTGGGGCCCCAACAGACTAAACGATAGGTGAAGGTGTTGGGAGAAAACTTGTTGGGTTCAGAAACTCAAAGAACTCTCTAGGAGTACAGACAATTGTTCCAATTTTATTCGTTTGTCAACCAAACGTGAGTCACTTGTCTTCATTTAATACTATTTATTTATTGCAGTTGCACATAGTCTACGTCATCACGGCATCAAAGAGAAATAAGAATAAAAAGATGAATAATTATAATTAAATATGGAATACGGAACAAATAAAACGAATTATTTAAGAAGAATAACATAAAATGCCAGAATTATCTTAAAAAACTAAAGACAAAAAAAGATTAAAAAAACCGAGCCTAAAATAAACCCAGCAATAAAACATGTTCTAATATTGTTCTAAGTGAGTTTCAGAGCGTGTAAATCTACTTGTTATCAGATGTAAAATGAAAGCCCTGGACAGCACACGTGAGTCGCAGGTATCTATTGGCCCATTTACCGCCAAGATAATGACGACAGTAGGAAGTGATAGATAGAGCAAGAAAATGGATGAATACTGATAACGACTGTTCGTCTACACCTTTCTTTCTCTCTCTCTCTATCTCTCTCTCTCTATCTCTTTCTCTCTCTCTCTCTCTCTCTCTCTCTCTCACTCTCTCATAATAAAGATCTATATATCTTTTGAACAAGAATGAACTGGAGTGTGCTTAAGATATACAGACATTCCAGGGGAGACTATAAACAAGACAATCCGGTCGTCTGCTAAATACAAGTCAGGGGAGAAAATAATGTGGATAAGACTCTATATATACATTTTAAAAGTCATTTATCTTCAGATAACAATAATGGAGGGAGACCAATTCGAGAGACAACGTTGTTTGCTTATATTGAGACTACAACATTGACACAGTAGCGATGGAAGAGAAAGACAAGTGTGCTTACGTTGCACTCAGTGAATGTGGGGATTAAGACAATTACCTAACATGTACAGTCAAACTCTCCCTCAGAACTTCAACATGCATACACAAACGCAATGTTTTTCACAAAGTCTTAAAAACATCTTTTAAAAGTATTATGAAATATCTTGCTTCCAGATGCTCTGGAGCAGTGATGCCCAACCTTATACTGCATGCGGGCCATTTTAATTTCTAACACTCGTGTCGCGGGCCACATTAACAAAAAGATACCAAAAAAATGAAATAGAGAAAAAAACATTTTAAATATTTATAGTACTATTTCGTGGCTCCAATAGGCCTACTTACACCATAATTAAATTACGTAACAAGGGTTTCAGGTGTCTTATAACTGAAAAAGTTTTCTACTAAAATAAGTGCTTGTAAACATTGTGATCATACCATCAATTTTTTTTTCGGAAATGTGCAAGGCTTATGTAGACAACACGGCGTAGAATAGAAATCTATTGTCCTTATTGTTCGAAATTTCTCAAGCTGGAAATCTGGATTTGTAATTCAGTCAGTTCCAGTTGGTGCCACTCCTAAGTGGCAGTAGTAGTTATTTCAAAATCTGCTGCTCTGTCATTTAGTTTTGAATGGATGATTTTCACCAACATCGTCTATTCGACTCGTTTTGCTATTGTCATGCCTCAAGGCTGACAGCTTAATTTTTTTTTCAGGCCGATTTTATTCCATCACTGCTAGCAAGCACTTTTTTATGCTTCATTTCTCTTGTTAATGTGAGCAACTCTGTAGCCTTCATTACAGTCTACTCATTTCTTGACTTCTTGGTCAATATTTTCGTCAATCGCTCAGCTCTAGACATAGCTTTGCGATCTTTTCTTGGCGTTTCAAACCAACAATGCGACTATATTTTAGTAATGGTTTGTTTTAGAATGCCGTTTATGCTATGTTCCTTAAAAACAGTCACATTTTACAGATCAAAAATGTTGTCTTATTATATTCCACCAACAAAAAAAAAAAAAGATCTGTCCACTTTTCCTGGAAGTTTCAACATCCAATTTTTGTTTCTTCAGCTCTCCCATTTCATTAACTTGCAAATGTTATACGATACGGCACCAATCATGTTGCTGTCAAACGTACACGAACCAAAATGATGCAGAAAAGATGTGCAGTGTTACAAACATGAGATGTCAAGAACACGGCTAGCTCTATACAGCCGCGGTATTGTCCAAGACTCTAAAACAACTGTCAATTCTTGTCGCCGAAAAAAACAACACTTGTGTACTTATAGAAAAAAAAGTAACATGAATATTACAAGAAAATAGAGTAGAATGAAATCCATCGAAGAAAAATCTAGAGTCCTAACAGAAAAAAACAAAACTTTTCAACCTTTGTTTCCCTATATTTTGTGCGGATGTTTTGGCGGGCCGGTCCAAACCACGTCGCGGGCTGGATCTGGCCCGCGGGCCGTAGTTTGGGCATCACTGCTCTGAAGTGTTTTGTGTCTGAAGTTTCTTAAATATGTTTTTTAAAACAGCTCTAACATTTCTATTCCTGTTTTTCCTTTAGTGAATATTATTTCCTTCGGCATGTTTACAAAGCATACAATAACCCACTCTGTCCGTCTGGTACACTGTTTGTACACGTTATTTCTCCTACACCCAATCTCGGATGAAGTTTGTAGACAATTTTGTCTTAAATTAATTTAATTATTATTATTAAATTATTTTTTTAATTAAAGATAGTAAACTATGTAATTTATATTTATACATATATATTCATGGCAAGAGGAGACACAAAATGTGTTTTGTTCAGTCTTCTGACACCAAATATTGTTCTAAAATAAGTCTCAAGACATATAAATAAAGTGAGGAAGGTACATTTTTTTTCCGCTGTGGTGTGAAACATTTCAGAAAAGAAAAAAAAAGTCTCAAAAGAAAAACTTACAATCTCTTCCGCCTCATTATCGGCCTCATTATATTTGCCACCCACGTTAGAGCCTTTAACCCTTAGTGTACTAACTTATCCCCCAAACATTTAACATCGTAATTAACCCTCTCCGAGCTGACTTGCCTCCCCATTGATGTGAGAATTTATACACTGGTTGCTTAAGCCGCCTCGTGTCTCGTGCCCCCACCCCCTACTTTTTTTTCCTAGAACGACAACCTCGTTTAGCCCCCAACTTGTCTTTGAAACTTTGGCGGGGAGATGGGGTAGAGGGTAGCGAGACTCCGTTTCCGTTCAACGCACTTCCCTTTTCGGTCAAGCGTGACAGACTTAAAAGCTCTTGAGGATAGACTGGAAGACGTACTCACGTTTAGAACTTGAAACTGAGGCTACACCACCCACTGGCGCACTCGCGTGTCTTAAGTAGTGACATTGACTCCATATGACGGGAGGGACATGTTAAATAACGAAAGTGCAACCTCCCTCTCTCGACCTTCTACTTTTTAATCCCCGAGCACCCCCCTTCTCTTCTTTTCAATGCATGCCTAAAGCACAGGTCTGGCGCCTGCTGTATTCAGTTGAGTATTCCAGACCCCTATCATTGGCAGTAATTAGCTACATCAGAAGTCTTTTCATGTCGGCTCTGAATTGGTTGCGATGGTTGTGTGATACCTCCAAACAGGGATACATACACTTTTTCTTGAACCCAGCTAGTTACATTTAACCTCTTCTCAATTAATTGTCCAAAATAAAAAGTCTTAAAGAGTCTAACCTAATTTTAAAGTGTTATTTGATAACTTTTAAAATAGTTCTGTTCAAGCAATTGATGGTGTGAGAGTTGTACAAAAGTCAGTAGTGGTTCTCCTTTCTTCCCGATTTCATTATAGGAAAAAAAATGTATTTGTGTTAGTATGTCACTGCGGAATGAATGAGAAATGTAGGCCGCGCCCTGTTGAAGACATAACTAACTCTGAGCCCGGCAATAACGAATGGAATTTTTTTATTTCCTCTAGTTATTTTTCCCTTGCTCTAATTCAGTTGTTCATTATATGAAAGTTAGTATTCTTAAACAGAATAGCATTAATTTCCAAACAAGAAGAAAAAACAAGATCGGATCCGCCTATTGGCAAGGAATATTCAAGGAGTGATTTTTTTTATTATCTAAAGCAAAGGTAGGCAATTTACGAATCGCTGGCCACATGCGGCCCGCCGGAGCGTTTTATGCGGCCCGCGAACACCCACAAATATTAGATTTGCCTTCAGATTATATATATACAAAATTTTAAATATCTATATAAACTATTGAGACTTCAGATTCTTATAACGAAGAGGCTAAAGAAACATTGACTCTACATGTCATTCTAAAACGTTGAAAGTAAACGAAGATTATTCTAATTGGCAATATGTTGAACATTTAAAGACGCAAACTCAGGCCAGTATTTATACAATAGTATGAAAAACTGTGTTGAAAGTATTCAGTTGGCAAGGAAGATTATGGCAAGTGTAACAACTGATGGCGTCTACGCTTTGCTTTGGAAAAAAAATAGGTTTTTTAATAAAATTAAAGACCATTATTCCAAGTTTACAATAAGATTCATTGAATAAAAAACATGTTATTGACCCAATTATCTCAGGGATCAAACTCATCAGAACAAGGGGTCTTAATCACAGGCTGAGGCAGTCACGAAAAGTACTTTAAGATTGTGAAACAAAACATTCTGATATTCGGTAACAAAATAGTATCGGCGTGGTTCAGCATGGACAAGGTATTGAGAAGAATATGGGATCTCAAGGAAGAAATTGTTCTGTTCCATGAAGGATGTTGATTGTGACTTAGTCTCTGATATTTCTGTAGAAGTGGAAGATAGACTTCATGTTTGACATCCTCATTATTACTATTTGTTGTTTGCACGTGTATGTGCATCTTTTCAAACAAAGTTATTCCATTTCTCCAGGTTAGCAAGTGAAAACAGGCTTTATCATTTTCCTTTGCTGAAAGGTGCGAAGCTATTTCTTGTGAAATGGTTGAAAAGTACAAGACTTTTTTTTTAAATTTTGATGTGGAAATTGAAAGCAAATTTTAAGACGTCAAAAACTTGGAACATTCTTCAATACCCTCAATTAACCTTTTCGTGCAAAAGCTGATTCAGCTACAGAGGACATACCTCCAAACAAATTATGACCTGAAAAAGAAGTCAGATCTTCCTCTGGAGTTTTATGGGTTCCAGAAGCTGTATTTCCGCACTTTAAAAAATTTGCTACAAAACTTTCATATTATTTGGGTCAACATATATCTGTGAAAAAATATTTTATTGTTTGAAAATAAACCAGTGTAAGAACAGTTTGATGCTGATTGACTGTAATTTGAAATTCAGTCACGATGGAAACAAGTAGTAAGCTAGTTCCACAGTTCGGGAACATTATGCATGAGTGAAAACAGTTAAATATATTATACAAAGTATAATTATATATTTGAGTTGAAATATTGTGATGTAAAAGACAATAGCAAAATACAAAAAAATAATTTCAGAAATTGCTAACTTTTGTTGCAATGTAAATTTATAATACAGTACAAATGTGAAGGAAAAGACATACATCTAGCTATTTGATTTTTACAAGTTGCAAGTATATATATATATATATATATATAATATATATGCGGCCCCAATTCACAAATTTCTTTCAATGCGGCCCTCGATTGAAAGGCGCCCACCCCTGATCCAAAGTATTGGAATTTCAAATAATCATTTGGCTTAACTTTTAACTTGAAAACAAACTGAATAACCCATAATCGATAATTTAGACCTTTTGGAAAAAAAAAATGTTTTATACATCAGAAGAGTGATTTCAGAAAATCATTTGGTATAATTTTTTATTTTTTTAATGAACAGCCTATTATCGATAATGTTATTTATCCTTATAATACATTTATTTATTTATTTATTTTAAAAGAAATCAGCTGTTCAATATCTTTTCATTAACAAAAATCTAATTGTGACATGTGACATAGAGAAAGGTTAAACTAACAGATGCCTTACGTCATACGAGGACCGATAAAAAAAAGATAATTTCTCTTGCGGAGAGGGGAATTCAACATAGCGCTGTGTGTACAGGGAAGGCACGTCACTACACAAACTACTTTACAATACATTTTGGGAAAATATTTCCTTTCCATGTTACTTTAATATAAAAAAATGCATTGCCCTACTTTCCACTGTCCTACTTTCCACTGCCCTACTTTCTTTAGTCTTACTTTCCACTACCCTACTTTCCACTGCCTACTCTTGTGGTTCAGTTATAGTGTTGATGTTGGGTTTTGATCATTTTAAAAGAAGTATTAACAAGTCTATTGTCACAGTCAAGCTGATGATTTGTACATAAAATAGGGGGTTAATTGTTCATGAATATTTTTACGTTTATTCAAATTTCACAAAACTTATATCATCTCAGTCTATCTATCAGTCTATCTATCAGTCTATCTATCAGTCTATCTATCAGTCTATCTGTCAGTCTATCTATCTGTCTATCTGTCAGTCTATCTGTCAGTCTATCTATCAGTCTATCTATCAGTCTATCTATCAGTCTATCTATCAGTCTATCTATCAGTCTATCTATCTGTCTATCTATCAGTCTATCTATCTGTCTATCTGGTAAAAATTTGTATAATCTTTTCTTCTCTCTCTTAATATTGGAACAAGTTGAAACTTTGCAAAATCATTCATTGATATCGATTAGTCAGGAATCAATAAAAAAAAAAAAGCCAATTATTCAATGAATTATGTTAACTATTTTTTGTTTGATACTTAAAAGGAAATTTGATCTTTCAGAATTCACTATAATGGCTAAATGTGTAGGGTTTGGTCACCTTATATAATTGTACACCTTAATTTTTCCACATGCTTTCTTGGATCAAGTTTAAGCTTTAAACACTTATTTACTGTATCTAAAAAAAAACCACAACATTAATCAATTACAAAATTAATTAGTAATAAATTATTTATTTAACATTGAATAAGGTAAAAACCTTCTACATTATAAACAGATATAGTTGTGAGACGTTATTCCATTTCGACAAGTTTTGTTTAAAAAAAGTATTTAAAAAAATATCTTGATTGTTTATTGAATACAAAGGAACATTTGGGTCGATTGCGGGAATTACCAATGAATGTTCTTACAAATAGCCTAGTTTAAATTAACGGTGATTTTGTAAAAAATGCAACTGTCAAATCGGAGTTTAATTTATGTGGACAATCCATTCTTTAAAAAAAATGCAAATAAACTGTCAAATTTCTAAGAAAATCGTTAGAGCCTTTTTCGAAATCCGTATTTATGTTCCTCCAAGCAGTGTCCTGAAGCCATAAGCATTTTGCAAGCTAAAGAAGAATTCTGAAAATAATACAGCACCAATACGTAATCAAGGAGGCTTGGTATTTAAACAACTTTAAAAAAGTACTTGTTATATTAAAAATTACTTGTTACAAGCATTTTCTTGCAGTGTTGTAAACAAAATTTTACCTAATTATGTCAAGGAAAAAGTGTTGGTCTCTGACCATGTCATTAGAAGTGAGTGGGTGGGTGTCAATGCCAGTGTCAGTCTACCTAACGCGGGTCCTTACAGACGTTTGACAAGCATGTCATATCATTGACACAGACATGACTTTGTGCCTTCGTGGGATTGGGGAGAAAGGTTCTTTACTAAAGGTGAGCGAGGGGGGGGGGGCATTTTGGTGGTCCGTTCTCTTATTTGTTTCTCTCTGCTCTTCTCTTGTCTCGCTTCTATCTCTCTTTTACTCTCTCGCTTTCCCGTTCTCTTCTTTCTCTTTCATTAGTTATCTTCCTTTCACGTCTTTCACCTTCTCTCTCTCTCTCTCTCTCTCTCTCTCTCTCTCTTTCTCTCTCTCTCTTTCTCATGTAAATTACTCGTGATCTAAACGTCTTAAAAAAAGCTCAAGGGACATTATTTTTCATCTAGGAAAAAAAAGATAAGAAAAACCATTGCAATGTATGATGATCACAGATATGTGGAAGCATGCTATCCTACCGACTCTAAGAAAACACAAAGAACATGCAGACTAAAATACTTTGGGGGCTAGATGAAATACAAGCATTGAAATAAAACTTGCCAGGCTGTGAATACCGTTTGTCACGTGGAGTCTATATTTAGCACAGCTGTGTCTATTTTTTACCTCTGCAGACAATCGCGTCTTCTGTCGTGGTTACAGCATTGCAGACTTGTTCAAGCATCAGAAAACACGAAATGCAACAAGGGACACAGCTACAGTGCCAGGAATAGCTGATGGACAGACAATAGACAATACGCTAATGTAAATAGTGATGTCATGTTCACCGGCAAGTCATGTGGCTGTGCTATTAATAGATCCAACCCCCCCCCCCCCCATATTTTGAATAAGTTCTAAAAATATACAATTTAAAAAAAAGGGAATTAATCATTAAAGTGAAGTGAAAGAAATATAAAAAAAAAAAGAGAGAAAGAAATAATGGACAGTGAGAGAAAGAAAGTGGGAGAGAGTAGATGGAGAGAGAGATGGAAGTAGATGAATTGTAGGGTGGACTTTGGGTGATAATTTGTGCTTGTTTTTTTATAATCGAAGTTTTCTGACCATATACATTCCTGAAGACTTGAATCCACAACACCTTCACTTCTGCTTCAAGAGAGATAGGAAATATCATACTACCCCCAAACGTCTATATTCCATTTTCATACGTTAAAATTTCAGGTCAACGAGAAAGTACCTTTCACTGACCATCAACGGACATTAAAATAGAATAGTTCCGGTCTCTCCTGAGTCCAGGCCGATGACTTTGCGGATACTAGTAAGCGTTCTTTAACCCTTAAAGTTCAACATAGATAATGCTTCGGTTGACGACTGTCCGCTGTAGACAAACATGA
Source organism: Biomphalaria sudanica (assembly GCA_036873155.1). NCBI lineage: Eukaryota > Metazoa > Mollusca > Gastropoda > Planorbidae > Biomphalaria > Biomphalaria sudanica. The sequence goes on from JAZGLO010000284.1 coordinate 1,794,776, forward strand.
TGGTGGCGTCCAAACCGCAACCCCTCCCTCGCTTTCAGCATGTCCTCTCACCCCCCCCCCCGATAGTTAGAGAATGTAAAGATTAGAAAGTGAGGGGGCCAGTGTCCTTGTTCTACAAATATGGGCTATCGTCCAACATGAAGGCGGACACGTGCATATCAGATGAGTAGCTGGGTGCCACTTGAGCAGAATGGCTCTGAGATAAACATGACAAAAGATAAGCTTTGAGTGCAGCGATTAAAAAACATCTAGAGAGACATGATGCTGATAGAATGGATAACTGACACATTGCTTTGACTTGGCAGAGCCATTGTAATAAATACGATAGCTAGTAGAAGAGTGGAGAAAAAAAATCAAAGTCGGGGGCTCATAGAGCATCTGTATTCGGTGCTTAATAGACTATCTGTATTTGGTGCTTCATAGATTATATGTTATTTGGTGGGTCATAGAGCATCTGTATTCGGTGCTAAATAGACTATCTGTATTTGGTGCTTCATAGATTATATGTATTTGGTGGTTCATAGAGTATATGTTATTTGGTGGATCATAGAGTATCTGTATTTGGTGCTTTATAGATTATATGTATTTGGTGGTTCATAGAGTATATGTTATTTGGTGGGTCATAGAGTATCTGTATTTGGTGCTTCATAGATTATATGTATTTGGTGGTTCATAGAGTATATGTTATTTGGTGGATCATAGAGTATCTGTATTTGGTGCTTCATAGGTTATATGTATTTGGTGGTTCATAGAGTATATGTTATTTGGTGGATCATAGAGTATCTGTATTCGGAGTTTAATAGATTATCTATATTTGGTGATTAAAAGATCTTCTGTATTTGATTTGATGGTTAGTAGCTTGTCTGCAGCCCTAGCGGATCGAGAACTTTTGACCCCTGTGTAAACCCTAAATCTATATATAAACTCACACACAGTGTGTTAGAGCAGTGATTCTCAAACGTCGACAGAAAAAGAATACAAATTACTTGATGCTCTTCCTTTACCTAAGCTAGGGAGCACTCCGATGCCAAGCGTGTTCGTTGTCTTCATATATATTAAAGTATTAATGTTGTTCAATATTTTGTCTTGCAAAGGTCTGAAAAAAAATAGACGGTCAAGATTATTAAGCTGGAATATTTGTCTTTTTTTTTTTTATTTTTTTTTTTCATTTAAGCAGTTTAAACTAATTGAAAGTGAGTTACGGGCCTTAGATTATTTATAGAATAGAAAAATCTGCTAAATTGATAATTAAAATCGACTAGGAAGAAACTATGTGGACTCAAGACTTTCATCTCACTTGGTCTACTTAGACTTACAAGTTTCCTAGCAATTCTAAATTTTGCCGAAACAAAGTTTTTCTTTAAATATTTCATCCCAAAAAATTATTAATTTTCGAGTCTTAGGAACTACATAAAAAAACCGTTGCCATAGTTGACTCTTCTGTTTTAAAAGTAGTTTGACGGCAGAAAATTGGAGGAGGCGGTAGAATGGAAACAAGAAATCAACTCTTTGCATTGGATCATTGCTTTTGTCATTAGTATAAAGAAGTGGGAGGGGGCGACTCGATATAAGAAAATTAGAAATAGCACGCATTGGCCTCAGCTCTGAAAGAAAAGCGCCCTCTACGAAAAATGTCTTGCTCCTGTACCACAAAAAGTGAAAGCTACCTTAACCTGCGATATATGTGGATGGGAGTGTCTCTCGAGAATAGGGCTCCACATTCACATGAAATAGTGCCCTACGAAATCAACCATAGCCGTTACGACTAAAGGAAGCCAACAACAATATATAGCAAATATAGGTGGTGTATAGCGACACTGACAGGTTTGTTGTTGTTGTTTTTTTATATAAAAATTGTGTAACTTCATTAAAATACAAATATGAACTGTTTGTTTGGGTCGTTGTGCAAGCCACATGGCACTCTCGTTGACCATCGGCCATAGAAAAGGATGACCGTTACATCGTCTGCTCTATTGATTGCAAGGATTGAAAGGAATACCAATGAGAACACTGATCAGCGTCAGTTAATCAAGTTCACTCAAGTGTATCAGTGGAGGGAGTAGACTATGAGCTGTTACCTGGAAACCTAGGGGTCCGACAATATTTACCCAGAACTTTTGGAAATCAAAATTAACGTTATTTTGTTTAAAGCATAATATTGAAATATAATTTCCAAAAATATATCTTGTACTACATGACTATGATGGCTGTGATCGAAAACAAAGATTTTTCACCGAAACAATTTATTTTTCCTTTATTTTGACAGCTTCATTTTTCTTTTTCTCTCCGTGCTTATTCAGAGCAGTAAAGGAGAAACTGTATAGGTCGTGTGTCGACGCCATGTTGTTTGATACACTGGAACGGAAGTCGGTGGGCTTGTAAAATGCCGTGTTCACTTCCGGTTAGCTGCCTGCTAGTTGGATCTCCTCGCCTTGATCCAGATAAAAGTCATTAAACATTTCCGTGATGGGGAGGTCTACATTTATCTTCCTTGTACTTGCAGTAATTCACTCTTACAAACTAAAGCTGCAGAGGTCAGGGGCGTATAGCTAGATAGGCAACACTATCAACAATTTAAGGGCACCATTCTAACTGTTGTATTGATTCTTATTATTTACTAAAAGTTATTATTAACAACAATGAAACCTTCTCGCCTAAATATTATTTAAACCTAGCGTAACAAATACTGACCATTATTGAATTCGACATAAAGAACAGGGAAGATTAAAAACTTTAGAAAAAGAAGATTATATGAGGTGTAATTGTATCAATTGGTTTGAATCATCATGGAATGGGTTGCCTGAGCTAGCCAGGAAAACTAGTGACTTGGCAGAATTAAGGTCACTGGTTAACATGCATGACTAAATGCATGACGCGTAGGACTTAATCATCTTCTTTTTAAAGTAACGTCTGTATGATATAAGATAAGAAAAGATAGACCAACAATAAAATACATCTGTGAGATTATAAATATTTGTACCCATTGTTTTTGTTGAACGCTATTTCATGCTTTCAGTTTTCTCAATGCGCTCTGATTCTATCACTTGTATAGACACGTTGGAAAGGGGTGTAGGGAGAAAGAACGGGGTATCTGGGTGATCGCTTTTAAATGTATTTATACTTTTTTTTGTTGAAGTTGAGTGACCTTGATTTGAATTCGATGGTTCTAGCATCCTAAAGCCTCCTCAAAATGGCACACCAACCTCTGTACCAGAAAAGTGCTTATGAAAAATATAAGGTTTTATAGTTATCTATTGTTAGATTGTTAAACTTTAACGCAAATAGAAAGGGGAACAATTTAACTTCTGCCACCACATCCGCCATGTTTAATCCCTTTCTTTTCTTCGATACCAAACAAAATAATTCATTACAAATAGCTCATTAATTAATTGGTTAACTTTTTTAAAAATTCTTGTTTTGTCAGGTAAAAGAAATAAATGCGCATAATGTCAGCTTAGATTTTGTTTGGAAGAAATAACGTGCTCAAACTTTTTTTCCAGACAGAGAAATAGACAGAGTGAGTTGTTATAAGCTTTGTAATAAAATAGGCCAATGTTATGTCTTCTTGTTGCTATTTTATTTGTACTCGCATTATCCAAGTAGTTTGACATTTAAAACAAGTATCTACAAACTGCTTATCCAAGCTTATGCATTCCAGACAATCTGAAAACAAAAGTAATTTGTCATTTCAAAAGGAAATAAAGACAGATCTGAAATAAATTAGTTAGTGGTGAGATCCCTGCCACCTGCTGGTATAACTAATGATAATGTGTAGTCCATCCGGCCCTTACATATCGTTCCACTAGAAACATGACTTTACATCCAGCAATTTAAACAATGTTTCGGTCTTACAATGTTTGCATACGTAGCCAGATCTGGGCGCCAAGTGCAGAAATACGTGAATCTGAGTCGAAATCCTAGCAGGAAAACACGTGTTCTGATGGCCATCTTCAATTTTCCAGACATTAAACTGACCCTTCTCAGATTAGAGGCATGAGCTATCAGGTTTTGTACAAACTCAAGAGAGATAACTCCTTGAAAGCGACATCTAGTTGTCTGCCCATCGGAAATGATAACTGCAGAAGGCGGGAAAAGAAAGTCGCAGTAATGTATGATTTGCGGCGCTATCACAAGAGGGAGGGGGTGGCGACTCCTGGGGTACAAGGGGCGAAGTGCTATGTTGTAGGTGTCGGCTGAGATAAGTTCCATTCGGTGTGCGGAGACATGACACTTGAACTGGGTGTTTATTAAACAGTAATTCAACTGAACGCGAGTGGTCAGTCTCAGATAACAAACAGTCTTCCAATTAGGCATACCTACAGCTACTGCAGTTTGTCCAACAGGGATCACTGGTCCATGTTCTTTAATGCCAAGTAATTAGCATCTTTTTTTTTTTAGTGTGCTTGTGAAGAATGTGTTCGTATCTCTGTCTCAACGACTTAAAAAATCCACCATTCAAAATGATTAAAACAAAATGCTTTCTCCTTCATGTCACGTGACATGTACGTCACATAGCTTCCTTTCTTTACCTGAACCATTCAAACTAACTCTCGATTAAAGAGCTACTAGTGACGTCAAATGACATAGTTGTCCAGTCTTGTATTGTTCGCCTGAAGTCCTTCTCTGTGACCTTAAAGAAACCTGGAAAATGTATTTTTTGCTGTGATGGTGTTGCTGTACCTTGCTCTTATAGTAGACTGGGTTCATTCTATTAGATGATCGTCATGTTAACCAACACGATCTTATTCCTTCATGTTGGCATCGTCAGTTTGTAAAAGCTCTCTCACTCTCATTCACTCTCTCTCTTTTCCACACACACACACTCTCTCTCTCTCTCTCTCCCTCTCTCTCCTCCACTTGTGTGTCTCCTATACAAAGTGATGCACTATCTCTGCCAAAGCTGACGCCAACTCGGTGGGACGGAAGCAGCGCAGCCTTATACAGAGGCGTATCAAATGACCGGAAGTTGAATAGAAGACTACTAATTAAATCTCGCTTACAAGTGAAACCAAAGATTCAAAGTCGTATGGCTCCTCTTACGTTCATCTTGGATTTCTTTTATTGACATTCAACCTGTTGAAGTGTTTTCAATTGTATTCTCTACCAGAGTCTCAAATCTTTTTTCTTCTTTAATTGAGATGTGAAAAAAAAAAGAATACAGTGCTGTGTGAGTGAGGCGGAGGGAGAGAGCTGAAAGTGTGTGGGTGGTGTGGGCTAGGTGGTGAGAGGGGGGGTGAGCGTGAGAGAGGAGGGTGAGCGTGAGAGGGGGGTGAGCGTAAGAGAGGGGGGTGAGTGTAAGAGAGGGTGGTGAGCGTGAGAGAGGGGGGTGAGCGTGAGAGAAGTGCACATTAAAAAACAAAAACGAAACTAAAAATAGTCGACTGAAAGAAGCGAGCACTTGGCTAGATAATAGTTCTTGGCGAGCGTTTGGAAGAGGGACGAGCATATGGTTACACAGTCTGACTATCATTAATATCATTCTTAGCTAGCACATGTCAAGTTCTGCCGAGGCTTCCATTTGTTATTTTGGATGCCTTAAAAAAAAGGACTTAGCATACAATAGCCTCTCCCTCCCCTAGTAGCTTTCATCATGACCCTCCCCTCTCAGTGTTACCTCCATCTCACGTACATTGCTTACCCCTCTCTCCCATGAATACTCCGCCTCCACCCTTCTTTACCTGATACATTACACTCACACACTCACACACTCATACACTCACACACTCATTTGAAATCACCAAGTTGTTATATTAAAAACATGGATTGGACGAAAAGGGAGTTTATAATATACAAAAGTAACCACGTAACCCTTTTTACTGCACCCCATACTCACCACTCTATCTACGCCACTGAATTGTCACGATTTTTTGTTCACGTGAATGTTTGAGGCATGCGTATAAATCTTAAACATCAAGTATCCGATTTTTTTCGCCCTCTCTCGTTGCATTAACGAGGCGGAGATGAATTGTATGTAGTTGATAGGGTGTGCTTCCTCAATGACGTGATTTGAACATACTTGACATGCATCCAAAGACGAATTTAATAACTTAAATATATTCGCTCTTGGTACTCTATATTGTACCAACACTTTCTCAAACGCTCAGCGTAATTGATTAGAAGAAAACCAGAGTTTCTTTTTACTAGTGAAATATATTTATTACAAAGCTTATATCTACTCACTACAACTGTCTGTCTTAAGATTTAGAAATCAAGTTTTAAGCCTGGGAAAGATTTTCAAACTCAATAAGTAAAATTTAATATTTCCAGCTGGAGGGGATAGTGATTACAGATAAGATGTACTACGTGGGCCACAAGGAAGATATACGTGGGTCACAAGGAAGATATACGTGGGTCACAAGGAAGATATACGTGGGTCACAAAGAAGATATACGTGGGCCACAAGGAAGATATACGTGGGTCACAAAGAAGATATACGTGGATCACAAGGAAGATATACGTGGGCCACAAGGAAGATATACGTGGGTCGCAAGGAAGATATACGTGGGTCACAAGGAAGATATACGTGGGCCACAAGGAAGATATACGTGGGTCACAAGGAAGATATACGTGGGTCCACGAGGAAGAGGCACGCGGACCTAAATGAAACCAAATATCACAAGGAAGATGTATTATGTATCACAAGGAAGATGTATTATGTATCACTAGAAAGATGTATTATGTATCACAAGGAAGATGTACCAACATAACAAATACAGGGCCGGATTTATGCAGGGGCTTCTGCTTCGGGGATTCAACAAGAGATGGGCCTCCACAATGGAAGAAATAAATAGAACTGAATTTCCACGTGGTAGGAGTTTTTGGAGGTTTTTTATGCAAATGTATATTACTTTTTTTTTTACTTTAAATCCTATGAATAGTAACACTGTCTTTGTTAAGATTAGGACGTAACCAACAGTAGTGCTCTTGTTACATAGAGATGGAACTCCGGATTTACGCAGTGCGTCAGCCAAGGTTCATAACCTCAACAAACACAAAAAAAACTTTTTTTTTTCACTAAAAACGTATAATATTTTTTTAAACAAAGAAGAAAAATGAGATTAAATTCTTTCTTCTAAACTATGGCATGTTTTTAGATCAAAGTAGTAGTAGGATTAAGTGGGTTTGTATTCAAGCTTTTGAACAAAGTGTAGGGCCTCCACGAAAACTCTGCTACGTGGCCTTAACTTACTTAGATCTGGCCTTGCACAAGGAAGATGTACATGGACCACAAGGAAGATTACACGGACCACAATGAAGATGTACATGGACCACAAGGAAGATTACACGGACCACAAGGAAGATGTGTCTGGACCACAAAGAAGATGTGCACGGACCACAAGGAAATGTGCATGGGCCACAAGGAAGATGTACATGGACCGCTAAAAAGATGTGCATGGACCACAAGGAAGACGTGCATGGACCACAATGAACATGTGCATGGACCACAAGGAAGATGTACACGGACCACAAGGAAGATGTACACGGACCACAAGAAAGATGTACACGGACCACAAGGAAGATGCACGCGTGCCACAAGTTTGGAACTCTATCATTAGTGCTCAAATATATTTTCCCCGAGTATCTAATCTTGTTAACGCATTGACCCTGGCTAGCAGCTCTTGTCCAAACATAACTCTTGTTAAAGATAATCATTTTGTCACTTATTCTACTTCATCCAGCAATCCCCCAGTGCGATGAACCTTCGAGACCGTGGGACACAGCATCTAGGGGGGTGGGGAGAGGGGGCGGGGGACTATTGCATCTTAAGGTGGTAATGTGCACCCCTAGTTATTCTTAGCGGACTGACTGGGGTACTAGTGAGTACACAAAAAGTCTTCTTGAAGAAAAACATATATCTATAACCCTTTCAAGGTTTACGTCCAGGTATTTCCCTTTGCAATTTTTTAGAGATGTTGAAATGTTATTAAAGAATTATCATGTAGCTTTAGATTTTAATATATATATATATATATATATATATATGTATACAACGATTTTGAGCATAGCCGAATTTTTTTAATGGGGTAATTAAAATGGCACTGTGGTTAGATCGAAGTAATGAAGCAAAATAAGGTTGAATTTTTCGGAAGGTAAAATAAATTTGAGATTATTTCTCTTGTCCCATGGTCCCTACTGTATATACCTCAGCTTGATAAGTAGCAACCAAATCTCTCAGCTTCAATCTCATTCCACTAGTTGTGACTAGGGGAGAACTGTTTAGTGAATGAAGGTTTATTTCCAGGTAGTTATAGTTCCCTCGTCCTCCACTTTTCTTCAGCAAGGTTGTTTCTTCTTTCAAAGGCCATCCTCTGCCAGCTGCATTCGTCTATGCCAGTAAGGGCAAGATGGCACCTGGAGTTATTTTTATAGCGCTTCCGAAAAGGGGGTGGAGCCGAGGAGAGGGATCAACTCTATTACTAGTGCGGACAAATATATTGGTCGCAACTGGTTTTGGGTAGTCAAGTGAAATACTGCACCAATCCTTCGAAATCTAAGACATTGCCTAATATATTGTTATAAACCTGGTGGTGGCACAGATGGGGGTGGTGGTGTGTGTGTGTAGTCAGCCGACGCAAATCGCCCCAGGCCAGCGCTAGACGAGCGGTTAACCGTGACGAGTTACGACGATCGGCCGAGACGAGTGTCAACATGATGGTTCGGGAAGGATCTACGTCGTGAACAGAGCTCAGTAGTGTCACGAGGGATGTAGTCATCTGACTATGGTCGAGCGACGTTCTGTCCGGTTCTAGAAGGCCAGCAGGGACCCTATATAAAGAGCGAAGGTATCAGAGACCAGTCAGTCGCAACTTCCCGATCTACAGTTCGTTACAACGGCTCAGTACAAGTCCGAGACGAGACAGAGAGACCAGTGCAAAAGTGGATACGGCGGAGAGATATTTGTACAGTCTTGTGTTACGTGCTGCCAATTGTACAGTGTTGGCTGTTATTTATTGACATTAAACTATTACGTTATTTGAAGCCCAGAGTTGTCAAGTTCTTTAAGTTGGTGGTGTCGTGTGGTGCAGTCTGCAGCGAGCCTGGATAGGGAGATTCGTAACAACACAAATGTAGCCTTATAGACTTTTGTTTTGTTAGATTCATTTTTGTTTGTTTCACCTAACTTTTAGAGGATAGTCCACAAGTGTTTAGCTTTCGTTAGCCTCAGTGTTACAATAATTTAAAGATCAAGATGTTTCTAAGGGACTTTTAACTACTGATCAGTCATCTTTTCCAAATTAGTGGTCTAACATCGGTACGTACACCTTGTGGCGTAATAATTTTGGATTCATTAGTGAAGTACAAAATGATCCATTACAAACATCACATGGGTTCGATAGTCTCTTATCACATTTTGCAAGGTAGCAGTTCAATTCTGAAGGCTAAAAAAAGTTATCAAATGTGGTTATTTGTTGAAGCTAAAAAGAAACATAATGCTAGTACCTGAATTAATGAGACATTAATGAAAGCTGAGACACTTCAAAAAGAGCTCACTTTTTAAACACCCGACATTCAACACGTTTAAACACCCGACATTCAGTATTGAAACGCCAACCAGCCAGATTTAAGACAGTAAAACTCAGTGACTTTAACGCGTGAATCACTCACGTCAGGATCCATTCTAATCTTTAAACTGGTGTAGCTACTGATTCGCTCGCTCGGCGTTATCTTAATACGAGTTTCCTTTACTTAGCTATAAAAGCCACTCCCTACTGACAATAGACAGGGTCGTGCACTTCTCTACCCACCTCTCCGATCCACCCAGTTTTCTACATCATCATCCCAGGCACTGCTAGGCAACCCCCTTCCCCACCCTCAGTACTTGATATATACTGCAGATTAGGCGGTGATATCTTAAATCGAAAAATATCGTAGGGGGGAGGGGCGCAAACAGGGGGCGCCCAATAAAGACAATGAAATTGATGATGCCGCTGAAGTCTAACGATGACACGGCATACAAACGAGATGACTGCAGGGGCGAAGACTCTGCCTGGTGCGCTTGGGTGCTAATCCATTTACATGGTGCAGCATTTGATGCCCACCGCTGCGTGTTATCCTTGGTGAATACACTTTTTATTGCCCTGAAACCTAAGCCAAAGTGCTGTTGCTGTTCTAATAGTTGTGATACAATCTGTGAACTAAAGCTTTTAGACAACATTTGTTGACATGATGTCATTGTTGTTGGAGTTCTTCATTTTCTTTGAGCCTCTTGTTCTGAGCCAACGTTTACAATGGGAAGAAGGAAAGTTTCCAGAGCACCCTATACACACAGTGAACAGAAATAGACGAATCTAAAGATATCTCTTGTCGTTAAAGGAAGCCTCCAAATGGATCTCATGCCTTGAAGGGAGACTACAACGATATCACATGTCTTTAAAGAACCCTACAAAGATTCCAATGGGAATCTCTTCATTTAAAGAGATCCCATTTATAAAGCTGACAAAGTTTCCCTACCTGATCGTAAAGTAATTGCGGCAACTAAGATAGCTCATGTGTAACGATTCCCAATGTGAACAAGGGTTCGCATATTAACAGAACATATGAACTGAACATATCCTTCGCATTGTATATGAGGTTCAGTGAAAACTCCGCTAAGGGGGGACGAGTGTCACACTTTTGACTTTTGTCTTCTATGTTGGTCCCGTTGGAGACATTCCTTGAGAAGAAGGAGAGAATGTTCCACAGGCACAGAATGAGTAGCAGGTATTTTTGACAGGCGGAAGTAAAATTTGAATATTTTAGTCGGTTAATGCTGCACAGAGACTACAATGATCTATTCTTAGGTTAGTGACTGGTATCGTCTGCTCTAGTACAAATGCAGTAGTAATAATAATATAAAAATAGTAAAACAATAATTGCTATAACAAAAACGGCCTTTATTTACGAATAAAGAAATGTTTATGAATAGATTAATGCTAGTGTTTGTTTGATTTAAATGTCTTCCCAGCCCGTACAAGTTCAATCAATACCCACATCTTTGGAAAGCTTAGAAACCTCGAAGCGACTCAGTTTTACGAACTGGGCGCCACACTCTTCGACACCTGACTCCCTTTTGTTTTCTATTAACCGCCCTAGCCCCCCGTTTGATTTATAGTTTTAGCGAAACAAAATAAAAAATTAGCAGACTTGAAAAGTCTGGCCACTGAGCAGACGGATGAAAAGCTAATTAGAGTTCAACAGACAATCGAAGCCAAGATGTTTACGGCTGGGATCTGAGATGTTTACGACACGCTATACACATAAGCGTAGTCAACATGTGGGTTCACCGTGTTCTTTTTTTTTGTTTGTTTTGTTTTGTTTTATTTTTTTGTTTTATTTTAGTAATGCTTAATTTTTCATGTCTGGGAAAACATATCCACACACACACCCACACATAACCACACTACGTAGAAGGAAAGGAGAGAATGTTCCACAGGCACAGAATGAGTAGCAGGTATTTTTGACAGGCGGAAGTAAAATTTGAATATTTTAGTCGGTTAATGCTGCACAGAGAATACAATGATCTATTCTTAGGTTAGTAACTGGTATCATCTGCTCTATCCCGTCTTTCTACTCTCATTTTCTTTGTCTCTCATTCTGTTTTTTTTTTTACTTTCTTTCTTTCCATACATAATGTACAAACTCAGCTTTACATACACACTCTGTACACCAGTGATGCCAAAATACGACCCTCGGGTCAGATCCGGCCCGCGAAGTGGTTCCATCCGGCCCGCCGAAACGACGGCACAAAGTGTAGACAATCCCCTCTCCAAAAAGGTTGAAAAAGTTATTTTTAACCCCATTAGGGCTCTAACTTTTTCTCTTATGGATTGGTACCATGACCTTTGTGTTTATGAAATGGCACTAGATGTATAATCAAACAGGAAAGGTGAACGGATCTTTACTCTTTTGTGGAACTTGATAATAAGCCAATGTATTTGATTTGTATAGAAAGGTTGGCTGTTTAAAAAAAAAATATATGGCAGCATTCTTGATTTGAGCCGCTAATAAAATATTGTTAAACTACACCTAGAGATTGAAGGATTGAATAGTTGCCAAAAAGAGATAAGGAAATGAGTCGGTGGTTAAGCTAGATAGAATGTTGTTCACATTGTAAGTAGAGAAATGAAGCCATTGTTCCGAAGGGTAGAAAACAAGACACAATTCAAACATCTCACGAATTAATGTCAGTGCTAGATCCACGGGTTTCTAATCAAATAGTTTTAGTTCCATTTCATTACGTTTTTGTATCTTTTCGGTCATGTGGCCCGTGACACGTGTGTTGGAAGTTAAAATGGACCGCAGGTCGAATTAGTCTGGATATCACTGCTTTACACCATACATAATGTACAAACTCAGCTTCACATACAAACTCTGTACTCCATACATAATGTACAAACTCAGCTTCACATACAAACTCTGTACTCCATACATAATGTACAAACTCAGCTTCGAACACAAAAACTCACATAAACACACAAATGCACATACATACGGAAACAACCCCCACAGACCAGGTATCTATACCATCTGTTAACCACTTGCCTTCAACATTCATCTCAAACGAAAGCAATTAATCCTTTTTTTTTTTTGATCTTTTGCTTACAAGTTCGGACGAGCCCCCCAGAAAATAAAATTGAGCGGTTTTATCTGCGGGGTAGAACATGATGAAGACATGCACAGCACACGACCCTTGTAGTAACTTTTTTTTTTTCTTGGATTTCTTCTGGGATTTTAGTTTTCTTGATTAAAGAGATTTCAATAGAAATCAACAAGTACAGCTTTTTTCACTTCTCTACGAATTAAAAACAATTCAATAGCTACCTCATTTTACACACACATTTTTACAATTTAAAGCTAAGTGGATCGTTTTTCTGTAGTAGGGTGCAACGTAATAGACATAAAATTATCATTTATATTATTAGTTCATCATATTATTTGCATGTTTACTATAGCTCCATGTACTAACTAAATGGATAATTATGTTTTTACAAAATAAAAACATTCTTTAGTTTACGATATGGACTACTGATATCATTAAATGTATGTACAGTGGAAAACAATTAGCCTTGTAATTATTTGGCATTTATTCTGCATTTCTATATAACTATTGTAAATAATTATAAATATATTCCAATGTTTCTTTATTCCTCTCACCTTTTCTCTCCATCTTTGGACCCTTTTCCTCAATCCCTTTTGTTCACCGTGCCTCCTTAACTCATGTTCTCCATCCCTCTCACACTCCTACCTCACCTCTCTCACTTGCCTCCTTCACTAATCCTTCCATTCTCTGTCTCTCTATCTTTCTAATGGATTCCCTCTCTCTAGCCTCTTAGCTCCCAACATCAATCTTGTTCCTTCAATCTTTCTCTCACCCCTTCTTCCTCCTCTTTCCCACTTTGTCTCTCTCTCAGTCCTTTCTGCCCTTGTTCGTTCCATCCATTCCCGCTTCCAGCCGTCCCCATGTCGCATCGTTTTGTTTCCATTGTTATTTAATATGCCATTCCCCCTACAGAAACATGCCTACAAATAAACATCCACATTTTTACATTGAACTTTGTCTTTTTACAGTATTTATATAATACCTCTATTCAACTCGTAACTTCGTGGAAACGAAAACTTAAAAACTTATGGCCTCAAAACGCAAAAACCTTGGTGGACACGGTTCTCGAATACGGCTCTAACGATTTCTAAGAAACTCGACAGTTGATGTATGTCATTGTGAAAAAAGAATTTGTCACACAAAGTGATAGGGATTTGTTTGATCTTTACCAGTTCTTAAACTATATTTTAAAAAATAATTAATTTGATGCGAGAGCTAGAAACTATTTTACTTCCACGGACAAAACGTTTTCTTGTATTTCCGCCTCTGTCATTTTGTATTAGTCTAAATTTTTAACAAATTAATGTTCATGAACATTTTGCGCATCTTTTGCTAAGTCTAGATCTAAAAGCCTTCAATTAGAACTGTCTAAATTGAAGTAGATTTAGTCATCCGATCAACTAGGATATTTTGTTAAGCAGAATTGAGTGGGTGGTGGGAATTGGGAGGGCTACAAATATCATAGTCTCTTTTTTAGATGTAACATTCATTAATTATGATGAACAAAATGATCGCTGTCTATGTGTATATCATTTTGTCTTTTTTTTTAGAAAGTATTTCTTTATGCTTTTCTTATTTCTTTTGTAATTGAAGACAGGATTCTGTTTTGTGTTGCTTGTTTACTTAGCTGTCTCAATTTACCAAATAATTGAAACATAATTATAAAGTAATCTTTGAACTGAAAGATACAGAGGAACACCAACAAAAACTTCAGCCATTTTTTTTTATTTATTTATTCATTTTGACACAAAGAACCAGATTTATAGTCTCCCTTTACTTAAAAAAATATTTTAGAAACCAGCTGAAATACACGGCGTTACACCGGACGATTAAACAGAAAAATTACGAAAAGAAAAAAAAAGATTTCATCAATATTTTTTTTTAATTGCACAGAATGTAAGAAACAGTTGAATAAGCTACATCTGGAATAAAAGATGTTTCTGAACAACAATCCCAGTGTACCACATGAATATGTTGTCTTTAAGACATTTACTTAAATAATTTAACATGTATAAACATAAACAATGCACTTACGTTTGATACATAATTTTATAACCAAATGTCTAAACACATTTTAGTTATATAAATAAATATAATATAATGTTATTCTGAATGGAGGACAATTTGTGTTAATTTTACACATTTTTTCCCTGAACCAAAGTCCCCATGTGATAAAACTTTGATGTAATTGTGAAGTAATTCAAAATACTAGAGGAATACATAATTTATTATTTTTAGGCCACTTCTAGTTTTGTGTTGATTATGTATCCATCTGTCTGTCTGTCACAGTGTCTGGGTTTAAAATACTAAATATGAAATGAAAACTTTTATTTTCGTTTATAAAAAAATAATGCAGATTGTATTAACACACTTACAAACTTTTTTTAAAAGCAAAATTTAAAAGATATTGTTTTGCGCTATTTTTACAAAGCTCCTGTGGACACTGTCTGACTGGATGGAATCTTGTACACCTTATTTCTCCCTCTTCCGATTCGGATCAAGTTTAAACTTTGCATAATTATTCATTTTTATTGACGACATATGAATCAATTTAAAAAAAGATAGTTAATCAATTTGTCGTAAATAATTCATTTTAATTTATACAGATACAGTAGGGTTTGGGTTAGGGTTAGGGTTAGGGTTAGGGTTTGGGTTAGGGTTAGGGTTTGGGTTAGGTCCTACTAAACTAAGGGGAGATAAGCCGTGTGGAGAGAAGTAGATCGTTCGCAAACAGTTTAAAACTAACAATAGACTATAACACCTTGTTTTTCCAATTAGAATTCTTTTAGAATGAAAGTTGATTTAAACATAAAAAATTAATTTTAAAAAGTTCCAATCAAACAGATTTATTTTGTTAGTCTATTTCTACAAAAAAACATGCTTTACATGATGGATTCAAAATAATTAATAAATATTGTTAAATATAATGGTAGTTACCTGCAGAGAAAAGAGTGAAAAGTAGGGACATTGCATGAGACGGCTTTAGAAATGTTGTCCTGAAATAATTTCTTCCTAATTTGTTCTCTTTTCTTCAACTTTTCGCTCTCTCTCTCTCTCTCTCTCTCTGTAACACACTTTCTCTCTCACTCTCTCTTGTTTTCGTCTTGTCACTCTTTCTCTGCCTCTCTCTTTCTCTCTTTTTGTTTCTCTTTCTTGGTCTTGCTCTTTGTCTCTCACACTTTTTAAACTGTTTCTATTTTGTCTCTCTTTCTCTGCCCCTCTCTGTTATGGAGAGTGTGTTAGTCTGTTTCTATGGTGACGGAGGGAAAAGGTTGTCGATTGGTTGGTGAGTGATGCAAAATTGTCGGCGTTGTTTTCATTGGTCTTAGTAAGGGAGACCACTTTGAGAACAGAGTATACTAAATTGTTTTACTGCAGTGAGCTAGATTTTGTTTAAAAATATTGTTACTAAAGTCTAGTACATTTATTTTATTTCATATCAACCTTACGTTGTTTATATTATAATAAAATATTATTTAATATCATTCACACAAAAAAAAGTAATTCAAGTTTTACAAGTTAAGTTTTAATACACCAACAGCGGTTTGGTTTTCTACCATGCTAGAAGTCAACGAGCCTCAACAACACTCTCCCTCTCTCTCTAGAAGGTTACAAAGACAGTTGGTGTGGAAACACAAACTCAAAATCGGCCTATGAAGTGGTCCACCCAGGCAGGTAAAAAGGCAGGTTTCAATTTTTTCAGAATCAACATCCGAATGAAATTCTATCAAAGGCAAATAACAGAGAAGAATGGAAAAACATTATCGATGTGTCATATATGGCTCTGATGTCATAAAATGATTATCTAATTAATCTAATTGTTTTGTAAAGGGTCAATCTGTAATTCAATGTCTCAAGAAAAAAACATATTATCTTAAATAAAAAATAAAAAACAATATGTACAGAACTTACTTCACTTTGCAATACATTTGTAGAAAAAAAATTAAAACCGTTTGCATAAATGTGTTACTAAATAGCCTCCCGTGTTTGTTACTATTTATAGTGAATAATTGTAAAAATTGTGTATTTTTACGAAAAAAATGCTTGCATAGTTGATTTTAAAAATTAAATTTTTCGCTTTCAAAAAAGAAAAAAGTAGCCATTGCATAAGAACTTTGTATGGTCTAAAATCTCATGATGTTGGATTTTAAGTATCTTTTCTAGTTTTACGAGATCTAAACGAGACGGACGGACAGACTAACACAAAACTAATTGCGTCTCTTTCCCCTATGGGGGCCGCTAAAAAAAAAATTATGTGACATGTAAGGGGAGAGAAGGCTTGATCTATTTTACGCTTTTATTACCATCGAAAAAACAAACAATTAAAACTTGCGCATATAGATCTTTAGCCATAAGGGTCTCACGAAATGGTCACTCGCTAACAGTTAATTCCCTTTAACGAAGTTTATTTCTTTACATCTCTATCTATCAACATTGGCGAAAAAAATGTCTCCAGTACTATAATGATCTTTGACTTCCGGTTGTGTTTCATCCGTTTGACTTTTGTCATCAACGCAAAAGTGAAGAGGTTTTTAAAAGTTAAGTAACATAAGCCCATTAGAAAACACTATGTTACCATTTTAAGGCGCGGTGGCTGAGCAGCAAAGCGCTTGGCTTCCGACCCGGAGACCGGGGTTCGAATCCTGGTGAAGACTGGGATTTTTAATTTCGGGATCTTCGGGCGCCTCTGAGTCCACCCAGCTCTAATGGGTACCTGACATTAGTTAGGGACAAGTAAAGGCGGCTGGTCGTTGTGCTGGCCACATGACACCCTTGTTGATCGTAGGCCACAGAAACAGATGACCTTTACATCATCTGCCCTATAGACCACAAGGTCTGAAAGGGGAACTTTTTTTATGATTCCTTTTAAGAGAACAGCGACCAATATTAATTTGTCCACTGGTGTAGCATTTTTTTTGTCTTAATTATTAATAATCGTGAATATGGAGGCGAAATGGCTAAGTGGTAAAGCGCTTGGATCCAAACCAAACCAGGGGTGCCGGTTTCGAATCCTGGTGAACACTGGAATTAATCAGTTCGGGATCCTGAGTCCACCCAGCTCTAATGGGTACCTGACATTAGTTAGGGAAAAGTAGAGGCGTTTGGTCTTTGTACTGGCCATACGACACCCTACTTACCACAGAAACAGATAAACTTTACATCATCTGCCCTAGAGATCGTTGTACTGGCCATACGACACCCTACTTACCACAGAAACAGATAAACTTTACATCATCTGCCCTAGAGATCGTTGTACTGGCCATACGACACCCTACTTACCACAGAAACAGATAAACTTTACATCATCTGCCCTAGAGATCGTTGTACTGGGTGGGTGGGTGGGTGGGTGGAATTCTGGAAATTTCTGAAACCAGGAGCAAAGTTTATTGTAGTTTGTTTTATACATGGCGGAAAAACTTTGAAAAAGCAAGTGTTTTGGTGTATTCGGTGTACAAGGAAAAGAAAATGTTGATAAGCTTTTTTTTTTTATTTTTTATGTAAAATGAAAATATTTGTGTACTTTGAACCCTGGAGAATCCAATTGTGTACAGGCTTCTGTTTTGTCGTACAACAACATGTCCATTAGAAGTAAGCAATACACTGTCTCTAGGACTTCAAACTTAGTGCACAGTGGAAAAGGCCACTAACCTGTAATGTATTGAAGAATTGATACCAAGATGAACTGATATTAAGATATCGATACAATGAGAGCTTCGATTCAATTTGGCGTCTTTGAAATTATTTAGTTATTGAACTAGAGAATCTCTAATAGAGTGCCATGCTAAATCGCGGATGTCGTGGGTTCAGTTACCAATTTTTTTTCAATTACTATTTGATCCGATCATGACTGATAACACCAAATCTGATCGATCCAATCAGATCCAATCTAATCCGGATCAGATCGGACCAGATCGAATCCAATCTAATTCATTGCGAGGCGATCCGTATCTGATTGAATCTACGCACTACGCAAGACAGAAGGGTTTCTGTCCAGGGCTTTTGCAAGAGAGGATTTGAGCCTCTCAAGCCCTCACTCTAATGGAGTTTGATGATGAAGATGATGGTATTTGATTGAATCCGATCTCTTGTATTCCAATCAGATGTGATCTGATTCGGATCTTATTTGGTCCAAGCATATTCGATACGATCCAAATATTTATTTAGGAATTGATTTAGTTCTTAATAATATTAATTGTTTTAATTCTTACTAGTCGACCGGCGGCGTAGCATACGCCGCTAATTTGCATGGCCGGTCATAGGCCACTGCAACTTATGCGACCTCAGTGGGCCTCACTTTCAAAGGATCCGCACTTTCATAGGACCCGCGCTAATTCAAGGTGTATAAATGATTAAATTAAACCATCTGATAACTCAAAACAGATTTTGCCGCTCCCTTCTTTCGATTTACAAGGAGCTCCTGGAAATCTCCCGAAATTGTGTAATCAGGTGAAAGAAGCTTCTCGCGCCTCAAACTAATGAAGAATTACTTGAGGTCAACAATTCTCAAAGATAGATTGAAACATTTGGTAATTCTTGCTATTGAACGTGATCTATGTAGGAAACAGAATTATTATGATATACTGTATGACTTCCCTACACGCAAGGCTCGTAACGTAATTCAATAGGTACGTAGTAAAGAATGAATAAAATTCATAGATGAATTTATTTTCTAATACAAACTCTTACATTTCACTTATTATCCGTATCCCCACCCAAACTTGGCCCCGCGAAATCCGTTTCGTATAGGATCCCACAATGCTTTAGTCAGGCCCTGCTATTTAGTGTTTGTTTGTAAAATGTTTCGGATGTTCCTTCAGAGTTGAAGATACTTTTAGTGCAAACCTCCAGCAAGACGAAGGGGGATGGGAGCGGGCAGGGTTTGACAGTCCAGCCGTGACCTCCGTCGAAGGCGCCGGTGAATACCCACGTGTTCCCCCCCCCTCTTGTTATTTCGTGGGGTGACTATCCGCAGAAATAAGAGAGTGATCTTTCCTTTACTGCTCGTCCAAACTCTTGAGGGAAGAAAAGAATTATATATATAGATACTTATGGGCATTGATAGAATACAATAAATCCTATACAACCCTACTTTATATATGCATGACTTTTGTTTTTCTTCTATATAAATCTGTTGTTTTTTTTTACTCTAAAATAATTTCAAACTACTCAAGAATAAATATAGACACACCATATTTCCCGATTTCTATATTCTTTTACATTTTGATCTAGAATTTTCCTATTCCAAAATGAAAGTAAACGAATTGGTTTTTAGGATTTCTTCAACAGAAAAATCAATACAAGAGAGTTACAAATGAAAGAGAAGTAGTTTTAGTTTTCTGCGAGTTCAAAGGAAAAGTGATTTTGATTATGTTTATCTTCGACTACCAAGAAAGAGTGAATTATAGTTAAATTTAAATTAATTGTTTATATATATAGTCCAACGGTATACACGTGGAGAATAAAGAAAAGAAAAAGGTTAGTGATGAAATGTGTATACCGAGGCTCCGCTATTCAGCAATCACTCTGATGTGTTGGTTCACACCACTGACGTTTTTACGCCCTGCAGGTGGCGGTAACGAGCGGGGCTGTAGCAAACATCTCCCGCGCACTTCTCAAACCGGCAGAAGACAGAGGGCGCACCTGTAGCGCGCTGATAACAGACGGCGGAGTCGGTGTGATACCACGGTAACTACACTGATATTGGCGCAAGACTGTGCTCGCCAAAAGAAGAGAATGGAGTTGTATGTGTGGAGGGGAGGGGTGGAAATTTTAACAATTAGTTAGAGACATTGATAGACACTATAATGAGGACTATTCAATGCCATGGAAAGAAATGTTTACTAGAGACTATCAAAATACCAAAAGTAGTGATCGGAGAGTGAACCCTAACACTTGGCCTATAACCCCCTGTATTTATTCCTAAAAAAGACAATAAAATATTAATAGAAAATATAATAGGTTTGAGAAGCTTTCGTAAGAAAATTGAAATCTGTCTTTTTTTTTGTTTAGAACAATGGTAAAGAACAAATTGAACGAGACGAATATTCATGTATCGCCTAGTGCGATGCTTTGACTATTACTATATTGACATTATTATTTGTATTAAAATGATTATAAAATTTATATTTAACCTTTAAATCAATTTCACATTTATATTTATAATTTATATACTGCTTCTTCTTGTATGTCCGAAAGGGGTTTATATGCGGAAATTCATTGGAATATTTAGGCAATGACTTCAAGTCGATTATGGAAAGGTTTGGAATTTTAATTTGTTACAAAATCCAATGCTTTATCTTGTAACCTAGAGGTTTAGCAGCGTTCCATGCATCTCAACACTGAGTTTATTGTATAAGTGTTCCCAGATCTCATTCAAGAACCGTTTAATCGTCAAAGCGCTGAGCCGAAGGCTCTTCGAGCTCTAAGTTTGAAAACAAAAATCTGTTTGAGCGTCAAACAGTAAAAAAACAACACTTGTTTGAACCACCGTTCTGTCTGGAAGAGACCCAAGTCAATGCCTATATAAAGCATTGCTATTTTCGACAAAACTGGCCTCTGGGCGCATGGGCTAGACATGGCCAAATGACCGATTTTACCGCGCGCCTCCACCATTTTCCTATGTTTTACCAAGCTAACCGTGGGGGAACTTGCCATTAATGTAACGGTCCTTTCAGGAACGGCGCATGGATTATTGACAGGGTCTTGAGAGCTCACTTTTAACTCCTTCCGTGCAATGGGTTCACTCTCGCGTACCCTTGGACACTCCCACGTGAGTTTTGTTATGCCATTCATTTAGCCTAGTTACCCCCTCCAGTAACCGTTTCCACCCGAGTGCCACTTTGAGGCAGAACAGCGTACCCGGGTCATTCAAGAACTGCAATGTCTCTAGATCGGCTGGAAGCGGTCGTTAGATGAAACAATGAGGTCAAAAAGGAAGCAAAACAAAAACTCCTCTTTTGGTGCCAAAAAACTGAGTCCATCTTACTGGCGGAAATGGAAGAAGGCCCCAACAAGCATGTCACAACCCACACAGCGTTCCTGAAGGGACCGTTTTTATGTCGGACACCTGCACGGCTGCTGGAGTACAGAGAAGGAAAAAGGTGGAAGTTCCCCCGTTTGTTCTCCCTTCGGCCTAGCCTCTAGCCCGAACGTCTTAAGGTACGAGCCATTTGTAAAAGTGACGTAAAGAAATTACATCTGCTTGAATTCTCCCCCCCCCCACCCCAGACAGAACAGGCAGACAGGCAGATAGATGCTAGCTTCCGTGATATTCGTCTGAACGTAACCGTTTGAGAAGTTGTACTGCTAAGACATTCTTGTCATTGACCTTAAGTTGCACGCAAAAGCTGCAATGTAAAACGTCTCGACCTGAGCTTGAAGTTGTATTGAACAATGACATTTAGAACATAAAGAACATGAAAGCAACTCTTCGAATTGGTTGTCTTTTCCATAGTACTCATTGTTGTCATTACAAAACTGATTTCAAAATAAGCTCGGGAAAATATCTCTATAAAAAGATTCCTCAGAGCAATTCTCGGTCACCTGGTACTGTGAGCTCCCCCAGCGCTGGGCGTGCCCCGCCGCTAACCACTATTTCCGGTATTTAAAGGCAAAAAAAAATCATATTCTGAGGTATCTGCAGTGCATTATCCTGCTATTAAAAAGTGTTTTTTTTTAAAAACCTTATGTGTTATTTTTAATGACTTAGATCCTCCCTCTTCGTTCGGCGCATTGGTCGTCAAGCTGTTTCCACAAAAATCTGTCACTGGCAATGTCTGAAGCCTCTTCCTACCTTTTCTAAGGACCTCCATGAAAGTTTGGCGCCAGGTTGTACTAGGATGTCCCTGTTTGCGCTTTCCTCCATGTAATCGGAACTCTTTTTAAGCGTAATTCATTTTGTCAGAGAACATGTCCCGCAAACCTCATGCGACGTTCTGTCACAACCTTACTAAGGGGTCGATTCCCAGTTCGGCATAGGATTTCCTGGATTGAGACCCATTTTAAAACTGACTCCTAAAATTTCGGCAGATGACTATTCACTGCACTTTATTAATAGAGCCCAGCCACTGGTAGAAATTTGTAACCTCTTTTGGCTACGCTCTTGGAATTAGGTGACTGTAGTTAGTTTTAAATTTTATATAAAAAAAAAAGTTTTATCGTCAAAATAATTTATTTTATTTTTTTGGGGGGTTGGGGGGGGGGGGGTAAACTAGAAAATCTGTGGAGCTTTTTTGTTTTTTTTAAGTTCAAAGCCCCTTTAGCTACGCTCATAGAATTTGGTGACTGCAGTTTGCTTTAGAATAAAATTGAAGAGAGAGGTTTTCAACCTCAAAACTCTCTGCATGGGGGTATTTAAACTCAAAACCATCAGAGGGGTTTTAAACTTTTTTAAAAAGCCCTCTGTAGGAGGAGGTTTTAACTCAAAACCCCCCTTGGCTTGGCTACGCTTATAGATTTTTGAGTGTGTAATTTGCTTTTCTTTATAATGAAGAGGTATTTTTTAGCTTCAAACCCCGCTGTTGGAATTTTGACCACAACTAAATATGTTCTGTTAAAATCAGTCCCACGTCAGTTGATACATTTTTAATCTTTGTTATTTTTTCTTGCTCTTATATATGTAACTCCATACAGGGCCGGATTTTGTGATATTTGTGAAGGCCTCTACATGTTTTCGAAAATGTTCCATGTAATAATAACAATTCTATCTAAAAGTATGTCATAGTTTAGATGAAAGATTGGGATACTTTTACATTTCATCTAATTGATCTAATTAAACAAAATCATTTGCTCTTGCTGTTTTAGTGAAACAAAGTACATTTTGAATTTGTGGGTAATGTCCCAGGTTGACTCACTGTTGTAAATCCGGAAATGCATTTCTATAGTACGAGAATGCTACAAGCAGGACACTTCTAAGCCACGCCAGTGCTGCCAATAGTCAAATTTACAGTAATGTGGTAAAAATGTGATCAAGAGAAATTCAAACTCATTAAAAACAAGAAATGTTAACCTTTGGAAATTCTGATACTATTCTCTTTGTTCTGATAGATCAGACTTTATAGTCTGCACAATCGAAATTCGATAGATAGATTAGATACATATAATATCTTTTCGGGTTTTAATTTAGTTTGACTAATTTTTTTTTAATTTAGGAAAAAAAACACTTAAAAGTAAAAAATTGTTTAAGATTCATTTAGATTACAAATAATAAAATGACCACAAACAACTATGTAAGGAAATAAATACAGCAATCGCATGCTCAACAATATTTTACCTAAACATTTTATAGAAACATTTTTTGTCTGTTTGCTGTTGAAACCATTCACATTGCTTCTCTCAAGGCTTATCTGCCATCATCTTGCACTAGTTCCTTCTTTATTTCTCTACATGTTGCACTCCGTGGCATTGTCTAAGATTTCAATGTCATCTAAACCACTCATAAAAAAGCAACCAATATGTTACGGACCTGCCCTGTAGTCTACAGTTATAGCGTTAAAAAAAACTTTGCAAGGCGACAACAAACAATCTCAAACACACACACACTCACACAAACTTGTTTATCAGAAGGATCAAGTTCTTGGCAGTCAACTTGTAAAACATAGCCGTATGTGTGTATCTAACACATAAAGATAGCAAGGCGTATAGAGTTCTAGAGGAAAAAAAAAGGGGGGGGGGCGCATTCTTGTAAAATTTTAATAACATTGGTTGTGAAACGTTATAATAAGATTTTTTTTTTTTTACCAAAAATCGGAACTTTCGGAGATAGATTGGAGAGACTCTACCTGGACAAGAATTCAGTATATGTTTGTATGCGGTGTGTGTATGTGTGAATGCTTGCTATGTTAGTGTTGTAAATTGCAACCTTAAATGTAGTTGTCGAAAAATGGTTTTTATTCGATGAAGAATTCCCTTCCACTCTCCTCCACAAAGAGATGAATTTACCCACCGCGTGAAATCATGGTCTGCGAGTATCTTAACAAACCCCAACTGGTAGAGAGCGATCTTCTTTTAGCTAAACCCACTTCTGACACCATATTCTTTTTTAAGAAACAATAAAGATGGGTTAGGATTTTAAAACCTCTTGTCTTAGCATATGTTTTATGGGAGTTGTGATACTCTTCGTAGATTCCAGATAAGAGTTAGAATTGAAGCAAAAATATTGTCTGATACTGGGGGCATTTAGACTTTTCCCCCCCTTTTTTATGTTTTAACAGCAGTAAAGAGTAGTAGTTGTTTCTTTTTCCGTTTAGATAGTAGGTAGCTTATCCAAGTGGCTGACACTTCTGAAAAATAACTTATTCCATCCAGTTGTTAATACTCAGATTTTAGGATATTCACCATATTATTAAATGAGACTCTTGATCAAATAATTCGTGTCACGTGACTGACGTTCTGAGCTTCTGCAGAAATGACAATGTCCTGTATACACGAGTTTGGCCTACAGGGATGACACTGCCTTGGCATTATTAGCATGCTAGGGCTTTTGACCTGCATTAATGACTCAGGGCTGCACGAATGACTTTATTCCCAACACAGGTGGTACGCTCAGAGACCACTGATGTTGTGTTGCAGTGACATCAGTCTTCTTCTCAGGTACTTCAGTCTTATTCTCAGGAATTTTAATCTTCTTCTCAGGTACTTCAGTCTTATTCTCAGGGACTATTAGTCTTCTTCTCAGGGAATTCAGTCTTATTCTCAGGAATTTTAATCTTCTTCTCAGGGAATTCAGTCTTATTCTCAGGAATTTTAATCTTCTTCTCAGGGACTTCAGTCTTATTCTCAGGGACTTTTAATCTTCTTCTCAGGGACTTCATTCTTATTCTTAGGGACTTTTAATCTTTGTCTCAGGGACTTCAGTTTTCTTCTCAGGGACTTATGGGGAGTTTGCAGTGATATCAACTTGCTCTAGTTACCTTTTACAAATGTTTTGTAGCAATCACTGACAATCTATAAGTGAGAAAGGAAATGTTTTTAACAGCTGAACAAAGGCCTGCTTAATATAGGTGCTAGTGTCAGGTAGACATTATCACGCTCTACTTGATCAATGTTTAGGACATGACATGAAGAGAATTAACAATCTAAGCGATCATGAACTCTCTATCGAAGGACTTGTCTGCTTGGCTGATAGACATCTGACTATTGAGTGTGTGGGAAGAGAGGGAGAGAGAGAGAGAGAGAGAGAGAGATCTACGCCCCTAAAGACCTCGAAGGTATCATGTCAGTCCGAGTCCTATCTCCTGAAAAACTCATTTATTGCTCATAAAATGTGACGAGGTATTGAGATTAGCTGTGACTAAGATGTCAGTTTGGGGTAGAACTGGGAGAAAATAGTGCGAGGAGGCGCAAACTCTGGGGAAAAAATTCGAGGGAAGTGGGGATAGGGTTGGGGGCGGACGTCATGTAGGTGTGTGAGCTCTTGTTTGACGCGCTGATAGAGTTTGTGCGTGAGTAATTGTCTGATAGAGCAGCTGAAGCTGTGACCCTGTCACCTCACCCCACCCGGCACCACCGTGCTTAAATATGGTCATGACATCTTATTATACCACATAATACATGAAAGGAAAACTTAAAAATTAAATTGCTCTAGAACTTTCTAGAATTATGTGTTAAGAAGTTGATTCCATGCATTTGAAACTACTGAACAACTTAGGTTAGTGATTATAAATAATTTTTAGTTCTTAATTTCTGATAGTAGTGCTGAAAATTGGGAAATCCGCTAACGCATTGCGACTATAGCGAGCCGCCTATGAGTTTGTGGTTAACATAAACTTTCTTTTTAATCTTGCTATAAATTATGTAGTGATTGGGCTGAATTGTGAATAAGCTATAAAAGATTATAATGGTCTAGTATTGACTAATAATAAGAAATAATGTTAATGTCTTCGATTCCGAAGATTGAGGATGAGTTCAGTGCTTCACATGACTACGCAATCCCACTGGCGAAGTGCATATTTTCCCACAAACTCGTGCAGACAAAGCCGTCATCCGCCGACGATCTATTTAAGTTTTCTTTTGGTCTTCTGCGCATTCCTTCAATTATACTTTTTCTTTGGGACTCAAATATTTGTCCCGCAACCTTTGTGATAGCTATCCAACTGTCTCTTTCAGGGGCCATCTGCTGCAGCTACTTTCCTCTATGCCAGTGAAGGCAAAATGGCGCCTGAGTTGATCTTCATAGCGCTTACCGCCGCCCTCCTCTAAGCTCGCCAAAGAAGATCGATTTTGGCATGCGGTCTTCTCTCATGTGGGATATGTGTCCAACTCAGCTCAGCTTTCGGATGGTAATTAGTGTTTTTATACTGTTCATACCGGCCTCCAGGTGAATAGCGTTATTTGTAATGTAGTCTGGTCAGCGTATGGCCATTATAGCGCAAAGGCGTCTTTGATGGAAGCGTTCTATATTAAGGAGATGGCCATTCCCATAAATTTCTGGATCTGCATAAGTTCCCATTGGGGACTTCTGAAGCATGACCGCTGTTTTTTGGACAGACCAAACTAGGCAACAGCTTCAACAAAATTACTTTTCAGTGCGTGCAATAGAGCAGCTAAGCAGCAATCATCTCTTTATTTTTTGTACGGGATAGCAGGCGTCGTATGTCAAATATGCTGCCATCGGTGTACCTTATTTTATTTAGCGTTGCTCCAAAGTATATTCCAAAGAGTGTCGGAACAAGCAAACAACCCTACTTCACACCATTTCTTTATAGAGAGTATTGGATGGTAACATTGCAAAATAGAAGGGAAAAAAACACAACTATATTTAAAACTATTTCTACTCTTAAATACACACACACACACATTCAAAGTGAGAGAAAAGTAATATACCACTCTCTTCCATCTCGTGTCTAGACATAGGAACGCACGTTATGAGAATATATATATAACCCCATTGATAACACAGAACAGACCACATTTTTTTAGCGACCAAAATATATAATTAGTTGAACACAGTAGTACACATTTTACACCTTTGAAAAAAAAAGAAAACCTATTTCTGTGACGGAAACTGACCCTACTTCCGATTAGCTCTACGTAGATGTTCGTTCGTATTTCTCACGGCCTTTAATCACGGCTATTGCAGTGTGTAAATCTGATTGCTCATCTATTTTTAGCGCAGTTATCTCCCTCTAACTCCACATAAAGTAAAGAGATATGTAAAGAATGTTAGATGGATGTTTACTATTAGTAAAAAAAAACAAACATGGCAGCTAAATTGAAATAGAGAGAACATTCCAGAATATGTTGAATCAGATTTCATAATTGTCATAGCTACAAATTTACTAGTTTTCTGATATTTATACAAAGGTTTGTTGTCTAATATACATGGGGAAATACAAGTGTGTTTTGTAGAAACGGGGTTATTAAGTCTGTATTGTTCCTATTGTTAAAATCATTAATAATCATTTCATCTATGTAGCTCCGTTAACAAACACAATACAGACTTTAAGGCATAAACAAAATATTATATATTTTTTTTTTTTTACTAAGTATCAACAAAATACAAATATCCATTGTGTATGTGATTGCTCCCAATGCAAATGGTATATAAATGAACCAAGAGACCAAACTCTATCTACAATGAGGAAATCTTAGTCTGTGTATCAATGAGAAGTACTGAAGCTATCCTGAACATAAAGGTCTAGGGATCAATTCTAAACTGGGATAAACAAAGGAACTTCTACTGGGTTCTCAATTTTATGTTGGAGGGTTCAGTGGACTAGTCAACTATCTTCGATAAAGAGCATCCAGACATGATAGTTATGTATCTACTTGTATGTAGTTGTAACAACTATAATAGATCTGAATGCTGTGACTAGTTTAAAATAGGAGACTATCACACTCCTTCAACTAGTTGCTGACTTACAAAAACATATTAACATACACGACAGACACATGGGCCATTCTAAATGTCGTTATTCAACCTAAAATCCTAGTTTTGTTTTTTAATTCGTTACGTCCTTGTCTGTAAGTCAAAACATTCCCTTTTTATAAAACAAATAACTTGCTCCGCCAGATTCCTAATCGAGACATAACACTATTCAAACCAAATAATAACTCTCGTGATATAGGAATCCACTGGGCTTATCTACCCTTTCCAATTACATCATAACCACTAGAGCAAGGGTCGGCAACCTGCGGCTCGAGAGCCACATGCGGCTCTTTGGGTGTTAAGCTGCGTCTCTTTAGTTCCATGTGCAAATATTTTTTATTTTATCTAAAAAAAAAACATTAAAAAATAATTCTGATTCGATTCTATCTCTCGGCCACTCGCTTTTATGCGCACCCCTCCCACATGTCTTGAAATGTAACATATTTGAAAGTGGAAGATATTCAACTTTCATCTGCCTTATCACTCGATATAAATGAGTCTTGCGACATAAAAGACACGGCACAAGTTGACCTTTTTGTCAGTTATGTCTTACCAAGATCCAAAAGAAGAACTTCTAGGATTGCTACCGCACTCGTGACAAACTAGAGGAGAAGATACAGCTAATGTCGTGCAAGACAATATAATAAATATAAATACAATCGTTTCAATAGCAACTGATGGAGCCAGAAGTATGACAGAAAAAAAGTTGGCAACTACGATTCTTTGGCACAAAATAAACCACATCGAGCAATTTGGAATTGAAACTGGATCTCTAGACATGCTATTGATCGATTTAAAAAGTAAAACTTTGTGGGGTGCAAAATATACAGCGTTGAAAATAAGGTTGGAAGATTTGAAGGTCCAGAAATGTATGTAACGCAACAAAAGTGGACAGCTTTAAAAGAAATGCCCCGAGATTAGGCACCTATATTTGACATTTGGAATAGTGTTCCAGATTGCTACAATCCTTTAAAAAAGTTGGCATTTGGAAAGCTGACTATCGTCGGATCAACATTTTCGTGCGAGCAAGCGTTCTCTTGCATAAATATAATTAGAATAAAGTAAGAAGCCAACTAGCAAATGAAATTTAGAGTTGTGTTTGAAACTAAATGCAAGATATGAGCCAAATTTATCCAAACTTTCTAAAACCATGCAAAACCATAGTTAATACTGAATTTGTTTGTTCAATTGTTTGTTATTGAAGTACAGGTTAGTGTACATATAATTTGTTGTGTAAAAGACTATTATAAATTGATATTTTTTCTTATGAATAAATAGATTCTTTTTTTTTTAATCAAAACACTTTATTTATGCGAGTTTATTGTTGGGAAGAAAAAATCTAGTGGCTCTTTTAAAACGTTGAAATTTTGTAAATTGTAATTTTTGCCGACCCCTGCACTAGAGTAGACTGTTTATTATTTGCATTCCTATACATTTGAATACCTGTTTTCTTGAGCAGTCATTGGCTTCAATCTCAACAGCCGGTGTTAAAATCTCACTTCCTACCCATAAAATGTTTGTCTTGGACATAACTAAGATAGTGAGCTCAGACAAAGTGGAGATAAAACTGAGACGTAAGCCGCTTATCATCAAGGTGTGAATCTTATCATTTATATTTATATCTTGTGACTGGCCCTACTTTCTGACTGACTTTTGTTGTCATAGAATACAGTTTTCTTTTTACTGAATGGAGGAAATAAAGAAACACGACCTCTTGCTTCTGATTTAAAAGAGGTTCATCTTAAACATGGCTTTACTCCAAGGCTGAACATCATAGTTCCACAGGTGAGAGGGGGAGCGATGTGTGGGCGACAACACTCTGAGCCTCTGTAATGTCCAAGCTCTCTTCTCGTTCAAAGCCACAACCTTCTCCACGAGATGGTCGTCCTACGTCTGTAGGAGCCCAACAGCAAACATTTAGACGTAGACCTCACGTTTTATGTCTTAGTCCTAGGTGTTAGTCCTAGGTCTTAGTCATGTGCAGTGCTTTTTTGTTTTGTAAAACAATAGGTGCCGGTACTCAATGATGAATTGCCTAACTTTTAACTACTAATACATTAATAATAAACGTTAAAATGCAAGAAACATTTTTTTTCCCACAATGAAAAAAGTGCCATTACGCCGTACCGGTGCGTACCGTCACAAAAAAAGCATTGGTCCTATGTCTTTCATCTCTTTTTACTTTTAAGAGAAATTTACTTCTCATTACGTTCTGTTCCTGTAACAAAAGAAATTTATTAGAAGAAGATGAAAGACTTTCTGTAACAAAAGAAATTTCTTGGTAGGAGACGAAAGACTTTCTGTAACAAAAAAAAATTCCTGGTAGGAGACGAAAGACTTTCTGTAACAAAAGAAAATTCCTGGTATGAGACGAAAGACTTTCTGTAACAAAAGAAAGTTCCTGGTAGGAGACTAAAGACTTTCTGTAACAAAAGAAATTTCTTGGTAGGAGACGAAAGACTTTCTGTAACAAAAGAAAGTTCCTGGTAGGAGACGAAAGACTTTCTGTAACAAAAGAAAGTTCCTGGTAGCAGACGAAAGACTTTCTGTAACAAAAGAAATTTATTAGAAGAAGATGAAAGACTTTCTGTAACAAAAGAAATTTCTTGGTAGGAGACGAAAGACTTTCTGTAACAAAAGAAATTTCTTGGTAGGAGACGATGACTTTCTGTAACAAAAGAAATTTCTTGGTAGGAGACGAAAGACTTTCTGTAACAAAAGAAATTTCTTGGTAGGAGACGAAAGACTTTCTGTAACAAAAAAAAGTTCCTGGTAGGAGACGAAAGACTTTCTGTAACAAAAAAAAGTTCCTGGTAGGAGACGAAAGACTTTCTGTAACAAAAGAAAGTTCCTGGTAGCAGACGAAAGACTTTTTGTAACAAAAGAAAGTTCCTGGTAGGAGACGAAAGACTTTCTGTAACAAAAGAAAGTTCTGGTAGGAGACGAAAGACTTTCTGTAACAAAAGAAATTTCTAGGTAGGAGACGAAAGACTTTTTGTAACAAAAGAAATTTCTAGGTAGGAGACGAAAGACTTTCTGTAACAAAAGAAATTTCTAGGCAGGAGACGAAAGACTTTTTGTAACAAAAGAAAGTTCCTGGTAGGAGACGAAAGACTTTCTGTAACAAAAGAAACTTCCTGGTAGGAGACGAAAGACTTTCTGTAACAAAAGAAATTTCTAGGTAGGAGATGAAAGACTTTCTGTAACAAAAGAAAGTTCCATTTTTCAGACTTTGAGGTAGAGAAATGTACAACTCATCCGTTGCTTTGACCTGCAAAATGACCAATAAACCATACATTTCCGAAGCTAATCTTAAGGTGGACTAAAGGCGTCCTTAAATCTTGAAGTTCAAGGTCTAGTTATCACCGGGTCAGACCGGTGTGTCTTCTAATAATACTACTTGCTTGAAGGGTGTCTTTGGTGTCTTTCTTTAAAAAAACTACTCTACCTCAGGTGTGTCATCTTCAAATCTAAATACTTTATTTAGGTGTGTCTTCTTCGAATGAAACTACTTGCTTGAGATGTGTCTTCTAATAATACTACGTTACTTTTGGTGTGTCTTTTCCCAGTCTTTTCCCAGTCAATCTACTTGCTTGTTCAGCTGTTAATTTCACTTCTATCAAGCACCACCATTTTTTCCAATTTTGTTTCCCTTTTCTTACCTTAGGGCGCCTCCCTTCTCCCCCCCCCCGCCCCAATTCATACCTTACCGCTTTTTCTTACTCTACTCCCTCCGCGGCCATCAACTGTAGAGGACACTTAGTCCGGCCAAAGACAGTCAAGTGCAAACATCCCAGGTCACGGTGTTGAGCAGACTGCTTCTCGTTGTGAGCTCATCCCCTCTGTACGTCTGGAAGTACTCCAGCCTCGCGACTTGTGTGGTACACGTCAGCCTGTTTGCACATGGGATTGGGGGTTTGAAAAGGGGAGGGGGTAGCAGGGGATAGAGAGGGAAAAGAAAAAAAAAACTCAATTGTTGCCAGGTCTTGATTGTAAATACCTACTTAAACGTCGGGACTTTCCTCCTCCCCTCACTCTTCTATAACTTCATCATCCTCAGACCAACACAAACATCCGATCGTAATATCCTCATTTGGTCTCTCTCTCTCTTTCTCTTGCGTTTATTTTGTCTAACTCTCCTTTTTTTCTCTTTCTTTCTATCTTTCTAGTACTCATTTTTTCTGTCTCCCTTTGTCTCTCTCTATTCCGCTCTCTTTTTCTCTCTCTATTCGTCTCTCTCTTTTTCTCCATCTCTCCTTTTTTCTTTATCTTTTAGCATGTTTTTTTTTTCAATGTCTGTATCTTTGTTTTTCTATTCCCAGTCTTTCCCCCTATTACTGTCTTTCTATTTCTCTCTTTCTCTCTCTTCCTCTTCCTTCTCTCGCCATCTCTCTTTCTTCTTCATTATCACCTGACTCTCATCGCTTGCTGGTAATCTAATCTTCTTTGTACAATTCCTCTATTCAGCTTGCACATTCATTGACATAACCTGGAACCTCAACACGGTTCTCCAAAACGGCTCTAAGGATTTTCCTAGAAATTTTGTAGTTAATGTATTCTTTGGGAAAAGAATTACTAGTCAATTGGACAGACTGGGTAAACTCTAGTTGGATCGTTATAATTTTTCGATATATTATGTTCTAAACTAAAATTTGATGTAGACAATTTTTATCTTGAACAGACAAAGCGGGTATTCCCGCTGTCTTCACTAAAGAGTTAAATTAATCAATAGACGTTCAGGTACATATTGCGCACCGTTTTTTAAGTCTAGCTTTAGAGGCCTAGCAGCTGCATTAGTCATTTATAAACTCAGAGTAAATTTATACATTCGCTTAACCATGGTTTGTTTTTTTCAAGAGCGTTGGGGGACTAGGGGCGGGATAATAATGTTTTATTTATTTAAACTATCATTCATTAGTTATAAAAAGCAAAAAAAGTTGCTCTAAAAAAAGATAGTTAATTGTATAAAGGAGAATTTTTCTTTAAAAAAAATAAGTGTTTTGTCTTTCTTGTTAATCTTTGTAAGATTAATTACATAATCCTTTCGCTATTTTATGAATGACATAACTCTATGGTCGAAATGACAACATGTCACGAGTTTTAAGCTCTACATTTCAAACAATGTTGAAACAACTTGATTTTGTAACTGTCCTCTTTCTTGTGTCTACTGATGTAACGCCTGGCAGGACCAAACGTTTATAATATAAACTAGAGGTAAGACGAACATAGTCATGCTGATAGTCTAGAAAATTCATTAAAATATTTGTATTTGTACTCCATTTGGTATGGGCATGATTGTAGAGCTATGCATCAGTACCCCCTGGACCGATAGTTAACTTCATAATGTCCCGTTTCAGATATGGGCCGCTTATAATCAACATAGAGCCATTTATTCCTTTGCTTTTTCTACAAATCAATAAGGGGTGGGGGGCTCCAGACAAGGGAGGGCCCTAAGCTATAGTTTATGTTGCATATATCCAACACTGATTTTACCCGAAATGTTTTTTATTTATTTATTTATTATGTAAAGGCGGTTGGTCGTTGTGCTGGCCACATGACAACCTTGTTAACCGTAGGTCACAGAAACAGATGATCTTTACATCATCTGCCCTATAGACCACAGGGTCTGAAAGGGGAACTTTACTGCTACTTTACGATGTGTTATATCATTTTCTTGCTTTACAAAAATTGCAGTTCACCTTCTCTCTCTCTCTTTCTATTTCTCTGTCTCTGTTTTACAAGATTATACTTTGTACGAAAAAAAAAGTTGTACAATATTGTATTCGTTCTAGTAAAAAACAAAACGTATTGGCCTAAACGTGTCTGGTGGAAAGAAAAATTGTTACGTGGACACAGCACTGTAAATCCTGAAATAGAAATACCAGCAAACATTTCAAGTGAAACAAGAAACGAAACGAGAACTATAAATGACAGAAAACCACAAAAGATGGAAAGAAACTATAGAGACTATATATATATATAGTCTAGGAAAGAAACAGAAAGACTGTAGCAGAAAACGAAATTAAAAAAAAAAACGCGTTTGAAATAGCAGAACTGTTCTCTTTGCTAGCGCTTAAACAAACTTGAGCAGATGCTTAGCTACTCCAGGATAATTGCGATAAAATTTATAAGGCGTAACGTCATTAGATGTGGGCCTCATGGGGCCACTTTCATCCTTTAAAGGGCGTGTGGCGGTAAGCTCTACTCGTGGTGCTGCTACTGGTTGGCTTCTGGGAGGTAAGGTAGGACCAACGCGAGAGTGCACACACACACACACAAATACACATCAACAGATAGAGGTGCATGTCGGGACGACTGGAACATAGATGTTCATAACACTCTGTTAGAGGGAGGTAAGCTGTTTGAGTGCAGTAGTCATTACATTGTATGGAGTCAACATAGGGACCTAGTTAACAGTATCATATTAGAAGTCAGATCTTCTTTAATTTACATTTTTTTAAAAAGTAAAGCCATGCCAAGCCGTTCGTTATTATAGACAATATCTATCTATCTATCTATCTATCTATCTATCTATCTATCTATCTATCTATCTATCTATCTATCTATCTCTTTTTCGTACAGTTTCGTGATAAAAGCTCTTATGTCCAAAGGCTAGATCCAGTTCTAGTTTCTTCCTATTAGTTAGCTCTAATCATCTTCCTGACGCTCGAGGCTTGTGGCGGTGAATAATCTGATGATAACCTGCACTTAAGTCCAATACCTGTAGATCATCCCAGCTGCAAGACGAGCCTCAAATGAAGAGATGGTAGAAAGGGAAAGGGGGGGGGCGAATGGGCGCTCGACGTATACTGAACGAGGCAAGAAGGGTGGCAAACGGAGCAGCTGTACGCCCCCACAATGCAAGAGATTGAGGAGGGGGGTGGGGGACACATGTGTTTACCAGGCCACACCATAAGTGTCAAACAGAAACTAAGGCAACAGGAACTCTTCAGTTACCATAAAAAAAAAATTTGTTCAAGAACTTTTAAACCCTGTGTCGGGGTGTGGTCAGAGGTGGAACTTGAACTGAAATAACGGCGTCACATTACATTGAAAGAGAGGCTGCATTGGCAATATTTACTTAAATCAGTAATGAGTGTACCGAAACTACGCCACTACAAAAAGTTTTGTGGTTTGATAAGATGTCATAATTTACTAGTTTAAAATCACTCTACTATATATATATATATATATATATGTGTCCCTAATAGAAATCAAAACCGTTTGTCCAATCTTGATAACACTTGGCATAAATTTTCATTGGATACCAACTGGATCAGTAAAGTATGTGAAGTAGCCACAAAACAAACTTAAGACCCTCAAAAAAAAATATATGCTGCCTAACTCAATGAAAGTATTACTATTTTTTTTGTATAGATTGAGGTCATATGTTTACATGAGACAAGACTAAAAGGATCTAGATCTAATTTTAAGAACTACACTTTGCAATATTAGTTTTTTTTTTAATTGGACACATGAAAATACAAAATAGTGTCCATTAATTTCATTATTTAATAAAATTGACCATCAAATTTGTGTTTCAAAAGCTTTTTTACATAACTTCGTTTTTTATATCTGCGAAATTATACGCCCTGACGTACTTTATATCCCATTTCTGGCGCTCTTCTTTCATTAGACAAGACCGAAAGGTTACGCATGCTCAGAGCTTAAAATCACTCGAACCCTAGATCTACTATATATATAAGATGATAGCTTTTTTACTTGAACACATGAACATACAAAAAATAGTCTACACATTGCATTATTTAATAAAATTAATTAATGTATCTAATCAGCTATCTAAAGAAACTAATTGGTTGAAATAACAACTCAAATGAAATCATATCCCTTCATAAAAAAATTAAAGGCGTTTGTGGGCTAAATGTACACCGATTAGCTTTAAATACAAGACATTCCTTAAGCTTACCTCCGTAACAAAATCTGTTCTTCTTTCTTGTTTAGTTAACTGACAGGTCAGAGCGAATGTTAAAAACACCTGCGATTTCCCGCCCTTCCCCCACACCCCCCACCCACTTAACTGCGCTGTTTTAAATCTTTCCATTTTTTTGTGTTCAACTCTTCAAAAGTTGCTCTTGTTCATCGATTGAGGTGAGAAATTGTTGCCAACTTACGTACTGAAATGTTCATCAAAATAGTTTTGAAAAGCGATCGTTTTGAGGAGAAATGTTGATTTCACCTTGTGTGTACATTTTCCATCAAAACCGTTTGAGGCCTCAACGAGGGCGGTCTGGGCGATAAACTGCATCTGGACGGGTCATTACTTTTTAAAGAGCTGCCTTAGCTCCTTGACCAAACAGTGGGCAACAGACCCCGAGAGAGGGTAAGAAACAGCAAATATGTCTGCCGTCCACGTTCGACCACCCAAAGCCATTTTTTTTTATTTGTATTATTTGTTTTAAGACCAGAGATATACTAGAAGTGGCTAGGGGGGTGTAGAGATTGAAGCATAAGGGAGAGGGGAGGGGGGTTCCTTGGGGCGTGTTCTACAAGCAACAACACAGAGGTACCGGGGAGCTAGGGGAAGTCTGCAAACTATCAACTTTTAGGAAACAACATTTTCTCATTCACGTGGTGTCTGATACGACTAAGGGGTACAGAGAGGGGTGCGTGAGTGGTATGGTGGAAGCAGTGTGATCGTGTGATCTTGGGGGAGGGGGGCTCTGTGAGGGCGAGCTATAAGTTTACATTTGAGAAAAACAAACTCCTGCGGACCCCAGCATGAAAGAGAGATGACCACTGACCGTGGCCCCGGAAAGAGAGAGAGAGAAGTGGAAACAAGTGGAGAGACAACTTCTGCAAGTGAAAAGAGGGGAGATAATTTTCAAAAGGGGGACGATATCAGGAGTGCGAAAGTGGAAATTCGAGTTGGGGGGCAGGGCTGAAAAGGGGGATAATTGTTGATGGGCAGGTTATCGTCACCTAGTTCCTCCTTCAAGTGCAACGGAAAAAAAAACTTTCTTTAAATTAACAAGGCTAGAAATATGTTGATTTACAACCCAAAGGTTTCCCGTTAGCACTGGGCTCCTAGTCCAAGTTCCCATTACAGACCTTGGCGCCCCACAGCATGTAATTGTTAAGCCATGCTTCCATCAAACAAGTTCCATTTGTTATGTACGATCGATACTTTGTTGAAAATACAAAAGCTATAAATTTGGGATAAAACAATACGCTATGCTACCCAACATGTCACACAATGTATCATATGAAATATCACACAATGTTTGCATTCTCTTCAGAGTTAAATTTGCATTAAACAAGTTTAATGCAAATCTCTTGTTTGAATAGACATGGCTATTCTTGGCCTGTAAATTTGTTCATTGTGTTTCTTTAGCCAAAGACAGTGTCAAAAAAAAAATTAAGGTGTTTTTAGCGCCTCCCGTAAGGGGAAAAGCAAGGTAAGGGTTTATGCAAAATGTCCGTCTGTCCGTCTGTCACACTCAGATCTCAAAAACTAGAAGAGTTATGAAAAATATTATTTTACCATGCGATGCGGCTTGAAAAGTTTATGGGCAAAGGCTACTTTTGGTTTTCTAAAATCAAACCATTTAATTTATAAAATTAATTATGCAAGTGTTTTTTTTTATAAAAATTCACCAATTCTAAAACAATTACTTAAATGTAAGGGAGGCAATGTTACAATAACTTTATAAAGAAAGACAATTTTTGTGTATTTTCAGTATCACCAAGTCAAATACGTAAAATGTATAAGAAATGTTCACAACAAATATAAATATTAGTTAAAGGTGTTTTTTTTTTTTCTGGTTAACTAGCTGCTAAAATTAAAAGAAAACATTTATGTTTGTTTATAAAGGCTAAGAATGCACTTTGTATTTAAATATCACACATATTTTTTTTTTAATGGACTTTTTATACAGCGACTTTTGAGCAGTAGTGTAACGCAGCGGCATGATATGGTGCTAAACTAATTCCTTAAATTTTTTTAAATAATTAGATTTTATTTATTTTTTGTTTAGTGCCCCCATCAGGATAAAAGCCGCTTATTGTTGTGCGTTTTGTTTGTTGGCCAGTCTGTCCGTCCCGTTTATGTAAAAAACAACAACACTAAACGCTATTGAAAATCTCATTTAACCTTCAATGTTCCTTCCAAAACATTGCAATAATAAACTGTTCCGGATGTTTTTTATGAAAAACAAACCAATGCCAACGAATGTTTGTTTGCTCTTCTAACTTATATTACAAGTAATTTCCTTCCTATGAACTATGAAGTTGTTCCGGATATTGCTTTAGAAAAAAAAATATGTCAAACGATTATTTGAAATAGCATCATTGACTTACATTACCTTTATATTCTTGGACAATTAGTGACTTAGTTTAATTATCGATATCCAATTGTTCCTTAATTTCAACTTCAAATTTATGTCAAATGACTTTTTTTTTTCAAAAATATCGACAATATGTTGTTCAGGATTTTAAAATAAGAAAGTAATTTACTAGAAACGATTATTGGAAAACACTTTTTAGACTGACTTCACATTGAATATTCTTGCTGCAACATAACTTTTTTTTCATCTGTAAAGAATGTTCCGGATTTGTTTGTTTTTTTAAATCAATCTACATTACTTAAATTTTCTTACAAATCGTCGCCTAAATTGTTGCGAATTTTATCTGAAAAATCTACTAAGACAATTAACTGTTTGAAATCCCTCTTCTAATAAATAAAACAAATAATCTTCTTCTCATTTACGAATATCGGTTGTTCCGGATTTTTATGAAAAACATTCTAACTCAATGTAAAATCGCATTTCTGTCGTACATTACATTTAATTTTCTAGCTAAACGTTTTAAAATCTAATTATCGTTAAATTTATGTTCTGATTTCTAAGGAAAACAATTTCCTAACACCAAAATAAGGTAAACAAATATCTCACGAAGAGTAAGGTACTAATTAACAGTATTAGATTCATCTAGAATTCTCTTTTTCTTTTACTATATATACAAACATCCGGAAAATAGAATGAATTCTTCAAATAAAATGCTAAAACAACTCGGTATAGTAATGTTTATTAAACCTCGTTATTTTAAAAAGGCATGATAGCTAGATATACATCTAATCTAGATTTTTTAAACTGGATGTAGATTTTTTTACAGTAAATCTAGATTTTTAAACTAGTTTTTGATTTATATTCTAATTAAAAATCGTTGTAGAGTTTAGATCTAGAATTTCTAAAGCTAGTTTTGATTGATATAGACTAAATCAATATAAAGAATTTTAATTTTTTAGACTTAAAAAAATTGTAGATTTTGATTTCCAAACGTCTAGATCAATATTGCAATGGTATAATATACTGAAACTAATCTACTATGTAGAAATTTAATGTTGCATTCAGTCTATTGATAGATTATCTAGGACTTTTTTTTGTATAAATCTAATCTTAATTACATCTAAATTATTCCAAATTTATATTATAGATCTAGATCTAGTAGAAGTAGATCTTAAGAGACCTAAATCAGAAGTTTAGTTTATGTAGATCTACATTCTTATTCTAGTTCTGTTTAAATGAAAATGCCAATAGCTCTGTTGATAGCTTGCTGAGACATCGAAAGGTTTGAACCAGGGACCATCGATAAATCCGAACGACAGTCCAGCGCACAAGCTGCACGACCAGCAGGGTTATACCCTGCTCACCGCCATCCTCCGTCGTCCTGCGAGAAGTGAATTATCTTCCGAGCATCCGAAAAATGTAAAACAGAAAAAAAAAATTTTTACAGGGCAAAGGAATCTTTGAAACATTATTACTTTTGACAATCAAAATTAAATATCGTCTTGAATATTCCTTGCGATTAGGCGGATCCGACAGAGATCCGACTCCGACGGGGGCCGCCTCTGAGTTTGTGTGATAACACAATCTTGTTTGTTTTTTATTAAGTTGTTTTGCTTTTGCTGTATCGTTTTCAATGAGATCTAAAAGAAACAAACAAACAAACAAAAAACATCTAGGGTTTCTTTGTCACAGCTATGAGTGAGACTGGGACATCAGAAAAGCTGAGGATGGAAGAAAAAACAAGAATAACATTTTAAAAAAAACTTTAAAAAAACAAAGCTTATATTAACTGTGGTTGTATCGATTAGTTTGGATCAGTCATGTAATTACATTTGTAATTCATCTAGACTAACAATCAGAAATCTGTGAGATTACTTGTACACATTGTTTTGGTTTCGCACTATTTCATGCTTCAAGCTTTCTCAATACGCCGCTCTAATTCTAGTACCTCTTTGAACCAGTTGGAATCTTCGTGATCGCTTTTGAAATACATACAAATAAATTTTAAAAAGGTGAAATATCAGAATACGAACTAAAGGGCTGGGGTCTACGGTGTTACCCACTGTGCCACGAAAGTGCTTATGAAAATAGAAGAATTTATAGAATTCTATTGTAGGTTTCAAACCTTTTCCTCTACAAACAGGGCCGCCGCTACCTATTATGTAATGTGTGCATTGCACCAGGTGGCCGAATGTAAGGGGCGGCCAAATCATTTTTCTAAGATTCCTTTTTTTTTAAATAGATTTTTGGTTTAATAATAACAAAAAATTACTTAAATATTTTGTTTAAATTTTAATGATTTCATTATCCTTTGAAAATGTGGCAAATATTCGTACAATAAGAAGTTATTTTGGAAACTTTAAAAAAAAAAAACAAAAAAAAAGCGCCGACACAATCACTGGCCTTACATTTTCACGAGGCGTTTGTAATATTTGTTTCGAGTCGAAAAGCCCGCAATGTACGTAGATCTAGTAATTAGAAAGTCAATTTTAAAACATTTATCTAAATAATATTAAATTACATGTATAAAAATTAAAATATCTTAAGTACGAGATGTCGTTTTATCTTCTAATAAGAACCGTGTTAAATATAGACCGCTTTATGCGTAGGGGCGTATGCAACACTATTTGTCAAAACGTTTCTTAGAAAACATTTTAAAACGTTTCCGCTAGAATGGTCGAATTTCTTCTGTCTATTGCACTTCTTTCTAGTGACAACTTTTGTGTGAAAAAAAACAACAACATCCGCGACAGAGACGTCTTATTTAACATAAAGAATATATTTCAAAAGATCAAGCCCATTACAGACGTCCGTGCGCAATATGTATGCCTACCTAGAATGTCCCTCGCATAATACTATTGGCCAGGGCTGCCTCTTTTTAATAAGACTTAATATGGCCCTCGACTTTTTAAAATTAGGATTAATAGTACGTTCTGAAAGCAAACACATCAATAACCACAAAGTATAAAGGGGACTAATTTAAATAATCCCACGACATCAGTCAAGTAAAATTTCTTTCCCTTGTTCGAGATAGCAAACAAAATAATTAACTATCTATAGTTAATAGTTAATTGCTTATCTTTATCTTGTATTGTCAGGTAAAAGAAATAATTGTGCAAAGATTTTAGCTTGATCCCAGATTGGGTGTGGGAGAAATAACGTGTACAAACTTTTACCAGACGGACAGAGTGAGTTGATATAAGATTTCTAAAAACGGATTCGACATTATAGGCCTATCTCTGAACCATAAGCCAATCGCCGACATTATAGCGAATCCAAAGAAAGGTGACGTAAGGTTTTAAAATATTTTTATAGAATATCGAAATGTTTCTGTGAGAACTGAATGTTTAGACAAGACTAAACATAGTGCATCATCTGCCTCTTTCTAAACAATACTCTCGTCATGGTTTTACTGTAGAGGTTGAGGATGAGTGAGAGGGAGTCTCTTGTCCAAACGTCAATGTTTACATCTTCTGCTTTCTGACTCGAGATCCCCCCCCTCTTTCTCATTTACATGTTTCCGCCCTCTTGATGTCTCCATCTCGAACCCCCCTCTTGATGTCTCCATCTCAAACCCCCCTCTCTCCCAGATCTAGTTTCTATCTCCCCATCCCGCAGTGCAAGAAATCCTCTGGCAGTTAATACGGCTAGTAAGGAAAGGAAGAGAACGATCTGGATTCTGGGTGTGTGAGAGGAGGGGGGGGGGATGAGATGGGCGTCTAACGTGTGTGCGGTTTAAATTTCTCTGTAATGACTGCGTCAGAGAAACAGGGGCGGAACCAGTAATTGGATGTGTTCAAACGATAATGAACGGGAGAGAACTCTCCTCTTGCAGGTGTTCAAGCTGCAATCTTTGACCGCCACCTAGTGCGCCATGTTTGTTTGTTTTTGTTGTTTTTCTCTCCATTTCCTACAGTTCATGTGGCGCCCTGGCGAGTTCGCCTCTTGAGAAAAGCAAAATATTTGCGCAATATCTGGATAGCTTAAAACGTTTGTTTGTCCAACATTATGGTGATTATACTTACAAAGTAACATTTGAAATATCATTTAAGTTTAAACGGTTTGTAATGAGACACAAGTTGTTCTCTACACCAGACACAGGTCCTGTTTCAGGCTAGACACAGGCCCTGCTTCATGCTGGACACAAGGAAATGCCAACTATAAGATATATTACTTTATTACAAAGGTATTACAAGTTTCATATGAGATTGTATTTCTAGACGGTAAGACCAGTGACACAACACCCGAATGTAACCAGGTAATAGATTAACTCAATTTTATAAATAATATTCTCTTTAAGAAATTGTTATTTTAACAGCACAAATCGAGTTACACAATAAATGAACAAAAAAATATTCGAAGTATAATGACAAAATACTGTGAAGAAAAAATCCACATCATATTAGAATAAGCAGCACAAAACTTGTTCACCCCAAGTTGACATTCTCGTGTCATTGTATAACAACCTGACAATACTTTGTAGAATATTTAGG
This sequence comes from Biomphalaria sudanica, assembly GCA_036873155.1. Classification (NCBI taxonomy): domain Eukaryota; kingdom Metazoa; phylum Mollusca; class Gastropoda; family Planorbidae; genus Biomphalaria; species Biomphalaria sudanica. The sequence goes on from JAZGLO010000284.1 coordinate 1,838,021, forward strand.
ATTATAGTTATTGAGTAGTTAACTTATATCCTTATCTCCTCTGAAATGTGCAAGCTATTCTGAGATCTAGATCAACAAAAGCTCTTTGATGTGACCTTGACACGTGCTTGTACGTCACAATTCCACTTTATGAGAAGTGTTTTAATGTTTTTAATGTTTGACATGTTTCGGATGTTCCTTCAGAGTTGGTTTGGTTTGGTTTTTTATTTTAGGCACATCGGCACAATTTAGGCCATGTCGTGCCTGCACTCTTTCAAGAACCACTCTCTCTCCACACAACAAGGGCCAAATTCCACACAGTTAAATAATTAAAATCAAGGTCTATTCACAGTTAAAATAGTAAAGGTAGTAAAAATTTAATAATTTGGTAAAAATCTAATGTAAATAGTACATGTTCATACATTCTAGTCCAAACCTCCCGCAGGACGACGGGAGAGGCAGCGGGCAGGGTATGAACCTGAGACGACCGACAAGTCCGAACGACAGTCCAGCGTGCATACCGCACGACCAAGCAGCCATCCAGTTTATGTCTAGCTCTACTTTAAAAATATGACAAAAACTAATCTGGTAGAGCTGAACTAGACGTTTGGAACTACAAACCAACGACCGATTAATCAACAGATACTTCGGACGTCTTTAAGTCTGGTACATTTCTGACATTGTTACTGAAAGAAATTGTGATAGTTTGTTGTGCTAGCCACATGGCGCCCTCGTTAAACTTAGCTGATAGAAAGTCAGGTAAACTTTCCCTCGGCTGCCTCATCAAGCGCTAGGCCCCAGAGAAAAAGTTTTTGTATTAACATTAGTGTTGCTGCTGTAGTTTGGATCGATTTCAAGGCTGGCGGTCGTAGCGTACGCTAAAATAATTAGTGTTAGAAACTTCTTCAGACATGATGAGTTAAAAATGTGCTAACTGAAGTACAACTTTTTTTTGTATATTTTATTTTTATTTTTGTATAAAGGGAGCCACGGGACGCGGAGTTGTGATGGCGCCTAGATTCCAACGAGCAAAAACATAGCAAGTGAAAGAATATTTTTGTTCCACCACATCAACTACGACCACCACGTGAGACCGTCACGAGAGCTCAATGGGGAGCCTCTATTCGAGTGTATGAAACCTCGTCCAAGCCTCGTCCTGTCCAAGTGTCAGGATTGCACGTTTTTCTTGCTGTTGCCCTGATGAAGGCAATGACGAAACCAGGTGGGCGGAGTAAGGAGGAGGTCAGCGATTAGATGCAATTTGTCCTTAAGTTTACGTCGCGTGGCCAAATAGTCAAGTAGCCCAGGTGGTAAGATCCATATTGAAGAGCTTTGTAATGCTGCTAATATAATCTGTTCTCTTTTCTCTTCTCTTTCTCTTTTCTTTCTCTTCTCTTTTCTCTTCTCTTTCTCTTCTCTTTTCTCTTTCTTTCTTTCTCTTTTCTCTTTCTTTCTTTCTCTTCAAAGCAGCATTGCTAAAAAAAAAAAAGATTTCCAGGAAAGGACTACCAAACGAAAAGTCCATTAGAGCCTCGTCTATTCTAAGCTCTGGCTGCATATTTAGAGTTGAAAACAATTGTTTTCTACAAACTTTGGTTCGTTTGAGTGAGATAGAGAGATAGTTTGTAGACCTCCTAAGAAAAAGAAATGACGATGGAATGAAAATAATTCTCAATTAAAAAGCTTAAAATGTAGTTAGACATAAAAACGCCTTGTGTTTTCTTAAAGAGACAAACTACGTTACAACAGCATTGTATATCATAGGCGTAGCCAGGTTATTTTTCGGGGGGGGGGGTGTTAGGGGGATTTTTTTCTCTCCCCCCCCCCACGAAAATTTTTTAAAATATGTTTCTATGGATGGATGTGTGTGTGTGTGTACATAATTAATCTCTATTACATTTTGACCCTTCATTCTTTTGGAAGACGTTTATTGTGCCCTAGAATAGGTTCTTCCTGGAGTTAGTGAAACAATTGTAGACTCCACGCCCTCGCCAGCATGGGGTCTGGGGGAGCGCTGAGAGCTCCCTGAGCGCGGGGCGGAGCCCCGCCGCCAAGCACTATTTCTGGTATTGAAAGCCAACTAAATACATATTCTAAGGTACCTACAGTGCATTACTTTGCTATTTAAAAGTTTTATTTCAAAAACCTAATGTGCTATTCTTACTGACATAGACCCTCCCGCGCCGTTCGGCGCATTTGCTGGTAAGCTGTTTCCACAAAACTCTGTCACTGGCAATGTCTGAAGCCGCTTCCCACCTGCTCTGAGGACCTCCATGAAAGTGTGGCGCCAAGTTGTACTAGGATGTCATCGCAACTCTTATGTGTAATTCATTTTGTCGGAGAACATGCCCGCAAACCTCATGCGACGCTCTGTCACAATCTTACTTCGGCATAGGATTTTCTTTGATTGAGACCTGATCTCTATAACTGACTCCTTAAATTCGTCTTAGCCATCTTTGTAGAGCCACATTTAGTGTTTTTCAATTTCATTGCACTTTATTAATGGAGCCCAGCCACTGGTAGACATGTGTAACTTCTCTTGACTACGATCTTGGAATTAGGTGACTATTTTGCTTTAGATGTTATATCGAAAAAGGGAAGTTTTATCGTCAAAATCATCTGTTGGGGGGTTTTAAGCTAAAATATATCTAGACTTGTTTTTTTTTATTTTTTTTTTTAAATTCAAAACCACATTTAGCTACGGTCACAGAATTTGGTGACTGTAATTTGCTTTATAAATAATATTGAAGAGAGAGGCTTTCAACCTTCAACTCTCTGTAGGGGGGATTTTAAACTCAAAATGATCTTGAGGGGTTTTAAACTTTAAAAAAAGCTATTTGGAGGAGAGGGATTAAAACTCAACGCCCCTCTCCCATTGGCTTGACTACGCTCAAAGATTTTTAGTGTGTAATTTGCTTTTTTTTTTATTGAAGAGGTATTTTTTAGGTTTAAACTAAAAAACCCTTTGGCTATGCTCATAGCATTTTGAGTGCGTAATTTGCTTTTTTATATTGAAGAGGGGTTTATCGTAAATTTTGGAGAATGGTTAAAAATCAAAATCTTGCTTAGATGTGCTCTTGGAAATTTGGGATTATCGTTTGCATTTTTTTTTTGTGTTTTATAGAAGAGGGGGATTTAAACTCAAAACCCCCTGGTAGGGAGTTTTAAACTCAAAACCCCTTGGTAGTGGGTTTCAAACTCAAAACCCCCTGGTAGCTGGTTTCAAACTCAAAACCCCCCTGGTAGGGAACCCCAACCCCCCCCCTGGCTACGCCCATGTTGTATATTAATCTTTATTTTCAAGAGAAAAAAAGTTGGACGATGTGTTTATTTGTTATTGACTTTGACTGGTTACTTTATCTTTCAATACTGGTGAACTTCAGGACGAAACACTTTTACAAACACAGCCGTAACACTGAGGTCAAAGAGTGGAAGCAGGGCCTTCTAACCTATCGTGGCTACTTCTTAGAAGACCTAAAGTCTCTCTAGCTGGAAAGAGACTTTGGAAGTCACATGTAATCGATCTCTATGAAAAAAGACAGATAAAAATAGCACGCAGTTTGTGGACCGCGTGGTGGACGATTCGCCACTGATTAAACTATTAAACTATATCATGGCGTAGGTTGTTGTTTTTTTTCGCGCGGGGTGGGGGGGGGGGTGAAAACCAAAGTGGTTGTAGATAAGATAGGAAAACAGATCATATGTGAAATATTATATTTAAAAGTGGAGTTGAAAGGGATTCAACCTCACACCCTCTCCTCTGGCTATACTCATGTTTGGTAACTGAGATTTTACTTTAGTGGGGTTTTTTTATTTAGCTGGAGGAGAACCTAACCCCTACCTATCCTTGAATTTGCTTAGTTCAGAAAAAAAAATTTAAAAAATAAAAATGTTTGTTAAAAAGGGGGGGGTGTTGTGAAGCACAGTGTTAAAAGGATGGGGGGGGGGGGGGTTGTAAACATAGTGTTTAGAGAAGCACAGCGTTAAAAGAGTGGGGGGTTGTGAAGCAGGGTTAAAAGGGTTGGGGGGGGGGGGGTTGTGAAGCACTTTGTTAAAAGGGTGAGGGGGGGAGGTTGTGAAGCACTTTGTTAAAAGGGTGAGGGAGGGGCGAGGTTGTTAAGCACGTTGTTCAAAGGGTGAGGGGGTGAGGTTGTGAAGCACTTTGTTAAAAGGGTGAGGGGGGGGGAGGTTGTGAAGCACTTTGTTAAAAGGGTGAGGGGGTGAGTTTGTGAAGCACTTTGTTAAAAGGGTGAGGGGGGAGGTTGTGAAGCACTTTGTTCATGTTTAGGCTGAACAAATCAACATTTGAAATCCAACCATTATTAAAATTACCAACATACTTCTTGTAGGAAGTCAACACAATTATTAAGCACAAAAAAATATTTGTTTCCCATTGAATTTCCTCCCTCCAGTTTAACTCAATGCTTAATGAGCTTAATGAGCTAGTCTAGTAACTTGTCTGCTAATTGGACCCAAACCTCGGCGTGATTATTTTATTTTTAAAACTAGACAGTATTTCTTACGTCTGAAGATGTTCCCCCCTCGACCTTTCGTTCGTCGTTTTCTGTTCCCGCCTTGTCCCAAAGGCTTAGCCAGACAACAAACGTCTCGTGGAGTTAACCCAATCACTGGGCAACACTTTACCGCCTCAAACCTTAAGCTTCATCAACAACTGTTCAAATTTTACGAAGCTAATTCCGAGGGCTCTCGTGTCCCGGGGTAGATGGCTTCCGTGTATTGTAATCCCGCGCAACGCGTAGCTCTTCTTTTTGTCGGCTAGACTTCACGTCTGCTGTGAAAACATTCAAACTAGATCTGGATTATTTGTACAGTAACATGATTAATAATTTCCTGGAGAGCTTTTCATTTCAACATACTCACATTGTGCCCCACTCTCTAGCTCCTAGCTCAATCCCTCTCCATCTCTTTAACGCAACCCTCCCCCTTTCCAACCCCTTTTCTCTGCTCTCTCTCTCTCTCTCTCTCACTTCTTTTTCTCTGCACCGTCTTTCAAAACGCTCTACGCTCTCTCTCTACTTCCTCTTTCTACCGCTTTTTCTGTGCTCCCTCTTTCTCTCTCTACTCTCTCTCCCTCTCTCTACTCTCTCTCCTCTCTCCCTCTCTCTCTACTTTCTCTCTACACCCTCTATTTCGCCATTGGACTTTTTTTTTGAAGCAACGCCCATAAGTTGGGTCCATGTTCATCCTATTATCGTTTAGTCTAACAGACATCCCTCGAAGACCCTCAAATGCAATTTTTTGCTTTAATCACCATCTAAACATTGTGACTGGACGCGCGTGAGGCTAGGAATATTTTTGTTATATCATCTCTAGCCGACTTCTGGCGGAATAAATAAAGCTGATGCTTTGTCTTTGTAACGTCCGTCTCTTGAAAACAAAACAAGAACCAGAACAAGACGATATATCTGAATACACCTCTACCTACAGGATCCATTAATTAGACCATGTGTTTGAGTGTGAACTTTTTTTTTCTCACCTGATTTTAGGCGTACTGTCACATGACCCAATCACCTTGATACTCAGCTTGCACGCGCAATCTCATTCAATAGCCTTGAAACGCTTCTCGTCTTCTTCAAGACATTCAAATGTTCCAGGTCTTTTGAGCCATTTTGATTAGAATTGGTCTTTCGGACTTTCTTTCGTCTCAGTACGAAAGAAAGATTTTAATGTTTTCTTTTTAATGGTGCGTGTACTCAACGTCACGTGATTTCTATTGTCCTTTGGTAGAGCTCCGCTGATCCCGACAACATTGTCAAGTTTCTTCATTCAAACCTTTCGTGTGAGCAACACATCTCCATATCAATACTCACGCTCAAGGGTCTTGTAATCCTGCGTGTTTTTCTTCCTCATGGCTCTAGATAATTTCTAAAGGTCTGTGAGTAACGAGTCTCTAGAGGTCAAGGCATAAAAGATGCGAAGTAGTAGCCACACGCTTATAACGTGAGAGCCCTTGTGTTAATATTCTTGTAGAACATGTCTAATGAGCCCTGTCATGGCCCACCCAATACATTAAAAAAAAAACACTGAACTTAATGACTGATTTTCTTTGTCTGAATTTCAAGCCAACGAGAAATCGGGAAATGTTCGGTTCGAACTAAACACGCTAAAAAATGGTTTCAATAACAATGGCTGGATAGTTTGATTTAGCGCGGACTTTTCTTTTCACTCTTGGACCAATGGCTGATTAAAGGGCGCTAGTCCCAGAAGAAATCTTGTCGTCAGCCGAGCTAGGGTTAACTTTTTTTTTTTAAACGCACAGTTGGTCACGTGACTCTGGTCACGTGTTTATGGTCCTGTTGTGTGTCCTTGTAGATCAGCTTTTAAAAGTGCAAAATTAATTGGTAGATCTACTATTACTGTCATTATTTATTCTTATCTATTTCTATTACTAATAGATAAAGTTTGTCTATACTACACTTCATCACTGGTCGCCTTCGAGAAGGGAAAGAAAGATACAAACTTCTACTCCGGGTTAGGGTTTGTGTGCAGGGCCGCCGATAGGATTGTAGCCTCCTGCGTGTGAAATAAAAAAATGCCGCCTCTCTCCCTTTTTGTTTGTTTGTTTGTAAGAAAACAAACTCTAAGACTGAGCTGTACACTGTACCGACAGCGTTCTATGATATAAATCCATTTTAGTAGACCATCTCCTTTTTTCGTTTCCTATTCGCCACATCGTTGTCCCCATACCCTCTAAAATGTTTTATTTTTCTATTTTAACTGCTTTTTTTTTAAAGAATATAGTGAAAAAGAAAAGAAACTTTGTCTGAATTGTAATACAATTTTTAAAAAAATTTAGATTGTATTTTTCATTTATTATCATTTAACACTATATATAGAATCTAAATGTAAGGAACGGACCTGTTGTTGTTTGTTGTTGTTTGTTGTTGTTTTGTTGTTGTTTGTTGTTGTTTGTTGTTGTTTGTTCACACAAAAGTAGTCAATATAACAAAGTGCATTAGTAGGAAGAAATTCGACCAATATGAGACAAAAAAATCCACCAGACGAGACGTTTTGAGCCTTGAATAATAATTCGGCCGCCTGCGTGCAATGCACACATGGCACAATAGGTAGCGGCGCCCTATTTGTGTGTGTGTGTGCGTGCTTTGATGTAATCATGAATACAACTTTGATTTTATTTGACTGAATAGATTCTGCTGTAACCACGATAAGTCTGTCGTAGTTCAGGTTATAACTGGAGGTGGAGGGAGGGGGTGTGAACGTTCAGGGAACAAGTGAGAGATCAATGGCAAAAGACGTTTCACTTCAGAAATAGCCACAACTAAAGACTGAGTATCAACAAACCTTCACGTGACCTTTTTGTTGTTTCTCCTCCAATCTTGAATGTTTTATTCAATTATGTGAAGCATATCTATCTATCTATCTATCTATCTATCTATCTATCTATCTATCTATCTATCTATCTATCTATCTATCTATCTATCTATCTATCTATCTACTTTATCATAACCCTATCTATCTATCTATCTATCTATCTATCTATCTATCTATCTATCTATCTATCTATCTATCTATCTATCTATCTATTTATATATCTATTTATATATCTATCTATTTTTCATAGCCCTATTTATCTATATATTTATCTACTTTATCATAACCCTATCTATCTATCTATCTACCTATCTATCTATCTATCTATCTATCTATCTATCTACTTTATCATAACCCTATCTATCTATCTATATATTTATATATCTATCTATTTTTCATAGCCCTATTTATCTATATATCTATCTACTTTATCATAACCCTATCTATCTATCTATCTATCTATCTATCTATCTATCTATCTATCTAGCTATCTATCTATCTATCTATCTATCTTCCTTTCTGTTCTCTTCCACAGACAGATTCACGATATAAGCTCCTTTGTGTAAAGGATAGATCTAGTTTATTTTCTATAAGATAGTTTAATATACTCCTAAGGGCCCTGACTGACTCACCAGGCATCTATAGAACATTCTCCCATAGTGAACGAAGATGAATCCTGTATAAACTTACCTTGTAGCGATAACAACTAAGCCCTTTTCACAACGGAAAACGTTGCGGTTGATTTTAATAGAATTTTTGTTTTCGAAATATCTACCCAATATATTTTTGTTTTCGAAATATCTACCCAATATATATTTGTTGTTGTTAAGTTGTCATATCAAAAAGTACAAGACGTTTCTTCCTTCTGTTTTTAAGAACTATTGAGCAGTGGACACCGGCTGGTAAGAGGCTGCAGGCATGGCCGGTGACAGTTCTCTCTGGAGCCATCTTGCCACCCAATGCACGGAACAGCGCCAGTGGCTTTAAATCTAAGTAAGTCTAAATAAACTTTAAGCATGGTACAACTGAGAAACACAGAAATGTCTCGTATGGAGGTCAGTGCATTTGTATTATCTATATATCATACACTTAATAAATAGTGAAGATAATGGAGCATAAACAAAAGCAAACACACACACACACAAACACACACACACTAACACACAGGAGGAAAGAGAACCAACAAATTAGGATGCTGGACCCTAAACTTTGTCATCTCAGCCAGAGCGACTCCCTAAATGGGTCTTAAATAAAAAGCGCGTGCTGGCTCAAGAGTCACGTGAACAAATAAGATCAGTATGTTTTTGTTCCGGTTCAATTGTACCGGAATCTGTCTGACATCATCCGGGCCACAACATCAGGCTGAGCGCCCATAACGTGTGGGAGATAGGGGCGAACAACCGATGTTTATCAAGCCGAGCTTTAATTAACTCTCCCCCCCCACCCCCCTCTTTCCTGTAACCTCCTCCTCTGCCCAATCGAGTATCTCTATTGAAATTGATCTGGAAATGGAAACTTTAAAAAAAATGACATAATGACACGATTAACGCTGAGCAGAAATGGGAGGATCAACGTCGTGGCTTGGGCATGATTGTAGGGGGCTAGACATATGTTTCCGGAACTGTCCAGTAAATTCGATGCCCGATGGACAAACCCAAAAACAACAGAGTTAATTCCACATGATTTAAAATGATGTCTTTTTAAAAATAACACAATATTGAATAGACTAACGATTTAAAGAGTCTTTAAAAAATGCTCAAATTAAAATTGAATTTAATTAGTATTGATTATAGAAATAGAAACAAATTTTTCAAGAGAATAGAAAGATTATTATTATTATCATTATGATAAATACATGAGATATTGTCATTCTCTGACACTGCCAGTGTCTATTCATCAGCATCGCTGTATTTTCTATTTTCTCTTTTATTTAATTATATTTATTTTCCATAACTATTGGTAATAATTTTTTTTCTTGGTATCAAACAAGGGAAAGAAATAGTACTTGGCTGTAGTGGTGGCATAAGCTGAATTAGTCCCATTTTCAAGGGAAAGAAATAGTACTAGACTTGAAGTGGTGATACAAGCTAAATAAGTCCCCTTTATACATTGTTGTCTTATTACAAATGTAATTACATGACTTATCCAGACTAATTGATACACTTAATATAAGCTTTTTTTTTTTTTTTAAGTTTTTTTTTTTTTTTGTATTTTACTTTTTTTAAATTTCGGAGTTTGCTCAGTTGTGGACCAGGAACTTGCTCAATCTTTCAACACAACAGGAAATACGAGTGTATACACATTGAAGAACAATACAACACAACAAGAAATACGAGTGTATACACATTGAAGAACAATACAACACAACTGGATATACGAGTGTATACACATTGAAGAACAATACAACACAACAGGAAATACGAGTGTATACACATTGAAGAACAATACAACACACCATTAAGTAAACGTAACTACACTAATAACTAGCAAGTTCGAGGAATTTTGATTGTTAAATACATCTGTCAAGTACGAGTCAAGGTGTAAGCGATTTTTGTGGCATGATTCCACAGTAGAATCGATTCTTGCGACATAGTAACACATTGGAATTGACATTTGGATATGGTATCGCTTTGAAATCGATGCTGCTGCCATGTTGCCGCACTGGAATCGCATGTCGAAATCAATGAAAAGTATCGCTCGACTCAAGTAAACAACGAGTAATTACCGTCCAATCACAACCTTCTCTTGAGGGAGATCCCTGGAACATAGCGTGCGGTCATGCGCAGACGCGCGTCAATCCCGAGCGGGCGGGAAAGAGACACAATGTCCATGTTTTTACAGACGTCAGTATCAGGGTCTGGTCATGTCTAGATTCTGTCCAAAGCTGTAACTATTTAAAAGCTGTGATGGGTCATTTTCTTTATTTTTTTATACAATCGGCCACTACATTCGAAAGTCTCTTCAAATTCAAGAATAGATCTAAATAGTGCTAGTTACGCATTAGAAAGTTGGTCATTTTGTCTACGGTCTATACAGTCTAGGTAAAAGAATTGGTATTATTTATTTATATAATCCAACTAAGACTATTGCTCTAACAGCTGAGGGCCAGAACACATTCCACAAACAACCAACTACCAACATATAGACTCTAGCAATGGGCCCTACTTCACTTAATGTTCAATAATTACCACCTCTGACGTCTGCACAGTGACTTTGAATGATGGCCCCACTATCGTCCACTCCATATATATTTGTACAAAGTAGACATTATTTAGTATCAAAGACCACAGCTAAAGTGAACTTGATGGACTAAACAGTAGATAGCTGACCATGAACGATGCTCATTCAAGAGACCATTTGGACTGTCTCTCTAAAGTATAGGTGTAATCAACCATGACTAATGCAAATCTTTACCTTGCAATTCTGAGCAGAGTTCAACTGCAGAACTACTGATCAAGACTTACATTGGCCTGATATGAAGGAGAGGTGAAATCTGCAAGTTCATACCTCGTTCTGAAAGTGATTGAGGAAAAGAAAATAATCTTTAGCTTTAAGCTGATCAGGGGCCGTGTGGCTGAGTGGCCAAGCGCTTGGCTTACGAAGTGTCTAGGGTTCGAATCCTGGTGAAAATTGGAATTTATAATTTCTGGGATATTTAGGGGCCCCTGGAATCCTGAGTTCACCCAACTCCAGCGGGTGCTTGACTTAAGTTAGGGAAATCTAAAGGTAACTGGCCACATGATATCCTGCCACATAACACACACATTATCTGAAATCCAAAGAAACCGATGTCCCGTAGGTCGCCAGGTCTGAATGGAGAGCTTTGTTCTGTCCAATAGTTCATAAACTTTGTAAACACATGACACTAGAAGTTTCTGTACAAAAGCCTATTAGAGCGGCGAGAAAGGGGCATGTCATTAGATGTCTACTGCTATCTTGAATAACAAAAAAATAACAACCTTGTATGTATCGGTAAAAAAATAAAATAAAATAAAAGACACCATGACTACAATAGTAACAGATGTAGCTTACTAGCTGTGGTCTAATTGTAACAGCTGTGGCTTATTAGCTGTGGTCTAATTGTAACAGCTGTAGCGTACTAGCTGTGGTCTAATTGTAACAGTTATAATTTTCTGGCTGTGATCTAATTAAACAGCTGTAACGTTCTAGTTGTGGTCTGGTTGAAACAGCTGTAACTTTGTAGCTGTGGTCTAATTGTAACAGCTGTCGCATACTATTATTATTATGTATATCTTACAAATTTCCTCAGTCCCTGTAATGTCAGCTTATGTCAGGAGCGAGCCAATGGGTAAGTGAAACTGAAGTGGTTTTTAGATTGGAAATCTTATTTTGGTTTATGACGTGACTAATGAATGTAATTTAAGTATACCTGTCTATTGTAAAAGCTTTCCTAATTAGAAATACTGTGTGTTCCTGCTTCGTACCTATTTCTTTTCACATTTTCTTAACGTCCTATCTGCCAAACCACACCACGTGATAATATTCTAAAAATAGTTTATACCTGGTGCTGCTGTTTAGCATCAAACAAAAAATTCGTTGTCCTAAAAATGTTTCTTTTATGCTCCCATGAAAAAGAAATTTTCAGTAGATTTACATTTTAATTTATTGTCATTTTTATATCTAACGTGAAGTTATGTAAACACCGCAAAGCGTTCCTGGAATTATTAGGTTATTTACACAGCTGGAATTTTATGCGGGTACCGGCCTTTACTTTATAGCTACCAGCTCTGTCAGTCAACCGCCGCGCCTTTTGTCTGCAAGATGCTCGCTTTCCAGGGACAGTGAAAACAGTCTAATTAAAGGGCTGCAACCTGAAGGTCGAACCGTGGTTACGCAGCGGTCAAGCGAGAGTTATTAGTTCTTGATTATTTTTCCTTAGGGGAAGAATCCGGGTCTCACCACACGAATTGCTGACAGATTGCTAACGTCCCCTTTCCCACACTTGTTTTCCCTGTCTTCTGTTCATACTGTGGTTGAACTCATCTTTCCATTATACTCTAATGAAAGTAATAATCTAACTTATATAGATCTATCCATATATATATATTTATATATATATATATATATAAAATGCAGAAGTTTTTGCGTATGAGTATGTATGTATGTATGTATTTAAATATGTATGTATGACCCGAATAAAAATAAAAAAACGTTCGACCAATCTTATATATTAAAGAACGAAACTTTTTAACATATCGGGTAAACCCGTTTTCACAGTATTGTATATATTGATATGAAAATGTCTGCTGTCACACTCTACTTTTATTTTCGTGACAAAATAAACACAAATTAAAGGGAATATTCCCCATATTTGGCATAGGTCTAAATTCAATCCGTAGATCAGTAATACCCAAACTAAGGCTCGGAGGCCGCAATCATATATATTTATATCCTCCTTCGTTATCGAAGATGAGTCGAAGCTCATGTCTTATAAACTCGACCACAGGTTGGCTAGGTCTATTATCTAACTTAGTTTTTTGCTTCTTTGTAGCTTGAAATATCGACATTTAACACCATTGTGAGCATTCGTGAACTGCATTTTCCAGGCATGGGGGTCAATTCCCCATTCCTTTAGGAGCTTCTAACGAGTATCTTTGTATCTCTTACGTTGGTACCAGTGGCGTAGCTAGCAATGTGCGGGTGGTGCAGGGGGCATCAAGTGGTGAGGGGCATCAAACTAAAAACTAATTACTGAGTCTCAAATTTTTCATCGTTGATCGCAATGAATTCGATCTGAGGATTCACTAGTTGGACTGGCGACAAAAGTTCATGCTTACTTACTACATCATGCTAGTGCTCATATCGGGTGATTTCTTGAATTATCCCGTCAGAGGAAGAAACAATTTCCATCCGTAGCCACTTTTGGGGCTTCCACATCCAACTCTTCACTAAGTATTGTCGCACCTCTTCCTAATGCCATCATCAAATAAACACTAGCATCAACTAAATACAGTAAACTACTACCCATCGGCTGCACCTGGACTTAAAGGTATTCCAAAATGAAAGAACTACAAGAATGATCAATAATTGGCATTTATCTTGTGTGGGCCATATGCCTACTTGCTCTAAAGGTGACATGGCTACTAGATCTAGAGTTTTGTTGGAGACTTCTGTTCTGCTAGGAACTAGTTCACTTCATGGATTCCATTGAACTCAAGAGGAGAAGGTCACTGAGATCGATACCTAATGTCGACAGCATCCGTTGCTAATGTGGCTGGCGTTGTAAGGGAATGACTTGGTCAGCTCGATACATCAATGTAAGGACTTCGGAAGGAATTCTTCAACTGACATCGGCTTTGAACTTTTTTTTTTTTTTTTTTTTTTTCTTCTTGTTTATTAATTAATGTATGTATTTATTTGGTATTTGGTTTTTTTATTTCAGAGCTAGAAAAAAAAAATTGATTTAAAATGGATTTGATCTCTATCTCTCCCTCTCTCATTTTTTGGTTGTGCGATATATATGAACCACTGGAGGTACTGTACCAGGCGCGATACAGTATTATAATTATATGCCCTGCAAAATGAGACAAATTGTATAGTATTACGAACTGTATATTAATTTTAGTCTATATATCTTTTTTAAAAAATCAGAAACAGACTGAATGATCTTTTCTTTTCATGGTATTACCTATTAGCAATAGAACCAATACAACAGTTATTTTACATAAGAAAACAATGAATGAGACAGTCGTTTCGACTGCAGTGAGCTTCACAACCGATAAGACAATAAATATTCCCCAGCTCCTACATTTATCTCCCCTTGTTCAATATATTGGAATTCAGCACTGGTCAGTGGACAGTTGAATACAATGCTGTTGATTAATGGTTTTAAACAAATAAAATAAGAAATGGGCGGGGGGGGGGGGGTTGAGACAACAGACTTTCTATTCAGCTTTAAGTTTCCCTCCATTTCAACGAGTGTCCGCAGATAAATGGACGTGAGTCTGGTCGACGCTCTTAAAATGTGCGTCTTTTTTTACTAGCGTTCGTAATGATGTTTAAATAGCCTAGACAATTGGTTAGCTTTTTTTTTTCGTCGTTCTTCCAAGTGGTCATCATTGTCCGTTTTTTTAGTGGTCATCATAGTCTCAATGGTAATTGTCCAAATAGGATAAAATACTCAGGTCGTGTTTCTCATGTCAGTTCTCACTTTCTACTGAACTACTGCTATTCCCATCTTCAATTTGGGTACATTTCCATCGTCTATGGCTTCATGAATGCAGCTAAAGAATATCTACAACACTAAAATGATAAAATATTGTTAATCTAAAATATTGTGAATCTAAAATGATGTAAAACTAAAATATTGCGAATCTAAAATATTGTGAATCTAAAATATTGCGGATCTAAAATATTGCGAATCTAAAATATTGTGAATCTAAAATATTGTGAATCTAAAATATTGTGAATCTAAAATGATGTAAAACTAAAATATTGCGAATCTAAAATATTGTGAATCTAAAATATTGTGAATCTAAAATGATGTAAAACTAAAATATTGCGAATCTAAAATATTGTGAATCTAAAATATTGTGAATCTAAAATATTGTGAATCTAAAATACATGTATATCTCTAATACATACTTCAGATATTTATATTTCAATAAAAAGGTGAGAGTTCTATTACCCTATATTTATGACCTGCAATGTATCCAATGAGATCACTTGTCTAGTCTGACTCTATACATTCAAATAGTCCATTGGTCCTACAATTTATTTTTTCAATCTTTCTTTGTAAATCAATTTAATCAATGTATTTATCTTTTCTTTGTAACAGTATTTTGTATTTCTAATTTGTCTTTTTTATGAGCTAACATTAAATCCTCAGTTCAACTTACAAAGACTGGGATAATAAGAAAGCTAAAAATCAATTTAGGAACAAGAAACTTTATAAAAAAACTACTTAAAAAAAAAGAATCAAAGCTTATATTAAGCGAAGTTGTATCAATTAGTTTGGATCAGTCTTGTAATTATTTTTTTGTAATAGATCAACTATTCTCATCTAGACTAACAATAATAAATCTGTGCGATTAGAAATATTTTTACCAATTGTTTTTGTTGAGCACAGATTCATGCTTTTAGCTTTCTAAATACGCTGTGATCCTATCACTTGTCTCACTAGGCTATGATCTTATCACTTGTCTCACTACGCTATGATCCTATCACTTGTCTCACTACGCTATGATTCTATCACTTGTCTCACTACGCTATGATCCTATCACTTGTCTCACTACGCTATGATCCTATCACTTGTCTCACTACGATATGAATCTATCACTTGTCTCACTACGCTATGATCCTATCACTTGTCTCACTACGCTATGATACTATCACTTGTCTCACTACGCTATGATCCTATCACTTGTCTCACTACGCTATGATCCTATTCACTTGTCTCACTACGCTATGATCCTATCACTTGTCTCACTACGCTATGATACTATCACTTGTCTCACTACGCTATGATCCTATCACTTGTCTCACTACGCTATGATCCTATCACTTGTCTCGCTACGCTATGATCCTATCACTTGTCTCACTACGCTATGATCCTATCACTTGTCTCACTACGCTATGATCCTATCACTTGTCTCACTACGCTATGATCCTATCACTTGTCTCACTACGCTATGATCCTATCACTTGTCTCACTACGCTATGATCCTATCACTTGTCTCACTACGCTATGATCCTATCACTTGTCTCACTGCGCTATGATCCTATCACTTGTCTCACTACGCTATGATCCTATCACTTGTCTCACTACGCTATGATCCTATCACTTGTCTCACTACGCTATGATCCTATCACTTGTCTCACTACGTTGTGATCCTATCACTTGTCTCACTACGCTATGATCTTATCACTTGTCTCACTACGCTATGATCC
This sequence comes from Biomphalaria sudanica, assembly GCA_036873155.1. Taxonomy (NCBI): domain Eukaryota; kingdom Metazoa; phylum Mollusca; class Gastropoda; family Planorbidae; genus Biomphalaria; species Biomphalaria sudanica. The sequence goes on from JAZGLO010000284.1 coordinate 1,854,263, forward strand.
TATCACTTGTCTCACTACGCTATGATCCTATCACTTGTCTCACTACGCTATGATCCTATCACTTGTCTCACTACGCTATGATCCTATCACTTGTCTAACTACGCTATAATCCTATCACTTGTCTAACTACGCTATGATCCTATCACTTGTCTCACTGCGCTATGATCCTATCACTTGTCTCACTGCGCTATAATCCTATCACTTGTCTCACTACGCTATGATCCTATCACTTGTCTCACTGCGCTATGATCCTATCACTTGTCTCACTACGCTATGATCCTATCACTTGTCTCACTGCGCTATGATCCTATCACTTGTCTCACTACGATATGATCCTATCACTTGTCTCACTACGCTATGATCCTATCACTTGTCTCACAGCGCTATGATCCTATCACTTGTCTCACTGCGCTATGATCCTATCACTTGTCTCACAGCGCTATGATCCTATCACTTGTCTCACTGCGCTATGATCCTATCACTTGTCTCACTACGCTATGATCCTATCACTTGTCTCACTACGCTATGATCCTATCACTTGTCTCACTACGCTATGATTCTATCACTTGTCTCACTACGCTATGATCCTATCACTTGTCTCACTACGCTATGATCCTATCACTTGTCTCACTACGCTATGATCCTATCACTTGTCTCACTACGCTATGATCCTATCACTTGTCTCACTACGCTATGATCCTATCACTTGTCTCACTACGCTATGATCCTATCACTTGTCTCACTACGCTATGATCCTATCACTTGTCTCACTACGCTGTGATCCTATTCACTTGTCTCACTACGCTATGATCCTATCACTTGTCTCACTACGCTATGATCCTATCACTTGTCTCACTACGCTATGATCCTATCACTTGTCTCACTACGTTGTGATCCTATCACTTGTCTCACTACGCTATAATCTTATCACTTGTCTCACTACGCAATGATCCTATCACTTGTCTCACTACGCTATGATCCTATCACTTGTCTCACTACGCTATGATCCTATCACTTGTCTAACTACGCTATGATCCTATCACTTGTCTCACTGCGCTATGATCCTATCACTTGTCTCACTGCGCTATAATCCTATCACTTGTCTCACTACGCTATGATCCTATCACTTGTCTCACTGCGCTATGATCCTATCACTTGTCTCACTGCGCTATGATCCTATCACTTGTCTCACTGCGCTATGATCCTATCACTTGTCTCACTACGCTATGATTCTATCACTTGTCTCACTACGCTATGATCCTATCACTTGTCTCACAGCGCTATGATCCTATCACTTGTCTCACTGCGCTATGATCCTATCACTTGTTACACTGCGCTATGATCCTATCACTTGTCTCACTACGCTATGATCCTATCACTTGTCTCACAGCGCTATGATCCTATCACTTGTCTCACAGCGCTATGATCCTATCACTTGTCTCACTACGCTATGATCCTATCACTTGTCTCACTACGCTATGATCCTATCACTTGTCTCACTACGCAATGATCCTATCACTTGTCTCACTACGCTATGATCCTATCACTTGTCTCACTGCGCTATAATCCTATCACTTGTCTCACTGCGCTATGATCCTATTCACTTGTCTCACTACGCTATGATCCTATCACTTGTCTCACTACGCTATGATCCTATCACTTGTCTCACTACGCTATGATCCTATCACTTGTCTCACAGCGCTATAATCCTATCACTTGTCTCACTACGCTATGATCCTATTCACTTGTCTCACTGCGCTATGATCCTATCACTTGTCTCACTGCGCTATGATCCTATCACTTGTTACACTGCGCTATGATCCTATCACTTGTCTCACTACGCTATGATCCTATCACTTGTCTCACTACGCTATGATCCTATCACTTGTCTCACAGCGCTATGATCCTATCACTTGTCTCACTACGCTATGATCCTATCACTTGTCTCACTACGCTATGATCCAATCACTTGTCTCACTACGCTATGATCCTATCACTTGTCTCACTACGCTATGATCCTATCACTTGTCTCACTACGCTATGATCCTATCACTTGTCTCACTACGCTATGATCCTATCACTTGTCTCACTACGCTATGATCCTATCACTTGTCTCACTACGCTATGATCCTATCACTTGTCTCACTACGCTATGATCCTATCACTTGTCTCACTACGCTATGATCCTACCACTTGCCTGGACCAGTTGGGAAAGGATTGGTGGGGAAAGATTGGGGAATCTAGGGAATATTAAGGTGATCGCTTTTTTAAAATGCATATGATTTATAAAAAGAATTAAGTTGAACTACTAACTCGTGGGCACTAGCTTCCATAAGCCCCCTCAGGCCACCATATAAGCCACTGTATCAGACAACCGATTTTGAAAAAAAAAGAAGATTTTATAGTTATCTATTGTTATTTTCACAGTTTAAATAAAGTATAAATCAGATTTACTCAACTTATACCACCACCTCAGTCAAGTACCATTTCTTTCTCTTGTTTGATACCGAACAAAGTACTAAAGTACAATAAGTTAATTAACTAATTGGTTACATTTTGTTATTGATTCTTGTGTTGTCAGGTAAAAGAAATAATTGTGCAAAATTTCAGCTTGATCCGAGATTGGGCGTGTAACAAATAGCGTGGGGCAAGTTTTTACCCGACAGACATAATGAGTTGATAATAAGCTTTGTACTAAGCAATTCGCAATTGAAATGTTCGCATGTACCAGTGAACGGAGCTAGAAATCCTACTAGCTGGTTCTCCAACTTTTCATTGTGTTGACTGTTGTGTTTAGCTGAGAGTGCTAATTGATATTTTACTGCTCACGACATTAAAAGTCTCGGGCAGGCTAAATCTAAATGTTGACAGGCTCTCCACTGATACCCGCTCTCCGAGAGTCATAATTTTTACAAGTGAACAAAGGCAATGGCTACTACAAGACACTTTGGGGTGGCGGCCGTCTTGATGGTCCATTGTCCGCTTCCGGTTACACAAACAAGCTGGCGTGTAAATCCTCTTGGCGAAAGTCAAACGGCTATTTGCTGACCGCTCCTGTCACAGATGCGATGTCAGGTCAGTGTTTGGGAGCTGTTCATTGCAACGTCCATTGGATTTTAGGGGCACTTATGAGTAGGGTGACCTTGTGGGTGGTCAAGGGCTGAACATGGTCCTTTGACCCAAGTGTTTGATGTTTCTGGTTCAAACAAACACAGAGTGTTGATGTTGAGTAGGTCAGCTGGGTTGGAACTCCAAACTCAACCTGTATTTGATTAATCCACTCAAATTGGATTCAAAACTTGAAATTCCGTTTTGTTATCCACTTGCCCCCAATACCAATGACTACAGAATTTTGATATAAGTATAGTAATATACAAAATACGATAGGTGAACACAATAAATCATAAGATGTTTAACGATTCTGTCATATTTCTCAACTCTTTTAAATCTATTTTCTCGTCATTCTGTATGTACACAACATACATGCAGTCCGTCCATTTAAAGTCAGCTACACACAATACATCCCTCAATACATATCTACTCTATTATATGTCTCAATACACATCTACTTCATTGCATGTCTCAACATATCTACTCTATTACATGTCTCAATACACATCTATTTCATTACATCTCTCAATACACATTTACTTCATTACATCTCTCAATACACATCTACTTCATTACATGTCTCAATACAAATCTACTTCATTACATGTCTCAATACACATCTATTTCATTACATGTCTCAATACACATCTACTTCATTACATGTCTCAATACACATCTACTTCATTACATGTCTCAATACATATCTACTTCATTACAGTGGTGCTAGTGTCCAGGTGATTTAAAATTAAGATAAGGATGCTGCTCAAACCTGAGATACTGTTGCTCTAGAGTCTAGTTAGACGAATTTGGTTATTGTAAGGGTAGCGATATCTCATCTTTCTCTCTCTCTCTTTCACGTTTTCTCTCTTTCTTTTTCTTTCTCTCTTTCTCTCTCTCTTTCACGCTCTCTCTCTCTCTCTCTCTCTCTCTCTCTTTCTCTCTCTTTCTCTCTCTCTTTCTGTCTCTCTTTTTCTCTCTCTCTCTCTTTTTCTTTCTCTCTCTTTCTCTCTTTCTCTGTCTCTCTCTATATATATCTTTCTCTCTCTCTCTCTTTTTCTTTATCTCTCTTTCTCTCTTTCTCTGTCTCTCTCTATATATATCTTTCTCTCTCTCTCTCTCTCTTTCTTTACCTCTCTCTCTCTCTTTCTCTCTCTATTTTCCCTCTTTCTCTCTCTTTCTTTTTCTCTCTTTCTCTCGCTCTCATTCTCTCTCTTTCTCTCTCTTTCTCTCTCTCTTTTTTCTTTCTCTTTCTCTCTTTCTGTCTCTCTCTTTCTGTCTCTTTCTCTTTCTCTTTCTCTCTCTCTTTCTCTCTCTCTTTCTCTCTCTCTTTCTCTCTCTCTTTCTCTCTCTCTTTCTCTCTCTTTCTTTTTCTCTCTCTTTCTCTCGCTCTCATTCTCTCTCTTTCTCTCTCTTTCTCTCTCTCTCTTTTTTCTTTCTCTTTCTCTCTTTCTGTCTCTCTCTCTTTCTCTCTCTCTTTCTCTCTCTCTTTCTCTCTCTTTCTCTCTCTCTTTCTCTCTCTCTCTCTCATTTTTCTTTCTCTTTCTCTCTTTCTGTCTCTCTCTCTTTCTGTCTCTTTCTCTCTCTCTCTTTTTTCTTTCTCTTTCTCTCTTTCTGTCTCTCTCTCTTTCTCTCTCTTTCTCTCTCTCTCTCTTTCTCTCTCTTTCTCTCTCTCTTTCTCTCTCTCTCTTTTTCTCCCTCTCTCGTTCCCAGAAATACAACGTAAAAAGCCATAAATAAAATACATTGTAATCACGACTTGTACAAAAGACTGGGAAAAAGACTAGTTGAAAATTTAAAAAAATTCTATAAGATCTAAAAAGACATGTAGTTTTTGAACCAAACTTCTCTTGAGTGTAGGTCACAGTGTTTCCAAAACTGGGTTCTCCGTAACCGTAGTTTCCCTCGTGGGTGTTCCACGAGCTACTGCAATCATTCATTAGTGGGCCAGGTGAATTAAAAAATGTCTCTAAAAAATAAGCAGAGTTTTCCGCCAAATAAACAGAAGGTGTGAGGGAAACACTGGTATAGGTCATGACCTAACGTCTCAAATTGTACCCACTTGGACTTCAGGCCCTCCCTTAAGTCTACTGCAGAGCGGCCCTATTTGAACTCTTACTGTACTAAAACTCCCACCCTTACCCGCAACGACTAATTTAGAAATCCACTTCTGGCTGAACAACATATTATGCAAGACTTCCTTGTTACCATCCAGTCACGTCTAGCCAGCTGTTGACTCCAGGGGACTGCTCACACAAACACTCCTTTTACCTTATTTCAAGGCCGGTGTACTCATTCATCACCCAGCACTGTCATGAGTGATTCATACAGACTTTTTTTTTTGCAGTCTGACCTTGCATCATTTGCATAAAGTTATGGAGTATTTGCAGCACAACCAATACCCATTCCACTCGAGTTCTACTCTGTCTGTCTGTCTCTAATTTATCGAAATATATGCAATATCCAGGTCTATGACATCCTTTTCATCTATGTGCCGTGTTATTGAGTTAGTACATGTCTTTGTTTATGGAATTAATATATTTATTTATTTACTGTGAAAGTATTGCTTGAACTAATTTAAATAAGTAAGACAAGAAATAACATGTTATCATTTCTCCATTACACTTCTAAATATTACAATAATAATACAACATAAACATTGGTTATAATTTGTACGCACCCTAATTAAAACAGAATAATTATTAATGATATATGGAAATATAAATACTTTAACTATACGAAACCATATACCATAACTAAATGTCTCTATACCATATTATATATATTATACGTTTTTTTTTATTTTTTGGTTTACAGTCATATTTATATTGTGTAATATACATAGACATCAATAAATATAGACTGTAAACAGGAAATAACTTCATGTAACTTGAAAACATGTACATCTATTGTTGTCGGATTTCTGAATTCTGAAAAGTTGCATGATCTTCAGTCTTAGAGATTAAACAAAACTGCACTGCTGTATAATAATGTTCACAAAATCACATTTTCGTTTCATGTAACTCTTTTATTGGCCAGTCTTTATTTATGTCTATGGTAATATAACAAAGATCATTAACCAATTCTAATGTTTTGTAAAAAAAAAAAATATTTTGTTTTCTAGTTTCATTCCGAATAACAAAGCAGAGATCAAATATTCCCATTTTCCCCTCACAAATACTTTGAAGGTGGTTAAAATGAACCAAGACTTTTGGATGACACCTTTAGTCAATGTAAAGATATTGTGGTGTACACTGATGCATCTAATAATGGTAAAGGAGCATGCCTACTGCAACAGAAAGAGTCATATCTGAAACCTATAGTTCATATAAGTAGAACATTATCTAAAGCAGAAAGAAAATATTCAATAATAGAAAAAGAACTATTAGCTATAGTATGGAGCATAGTCTAACTGAAACACTATTTACTAGGAAGATTTTTTACAATTAAATGTGACCATAAACCATTGTTAGCACTTAAAAGAAAAGAACTAAAGAATAACAGAATAAATAGATGGTCATTAATTTTATCTGATTACAAGTTTGACCTACAAAGTATACCTGGTCATGAAAATGTATTAGCAGATTTGTTGTCAAGACAGGTAGATCATGAAACAGATACAAATGAGGACAATGATATTGTACATATAAGTCAAAGTATTTTAACTGAGTAACTTTACAATACAATTAGAAACAACTTGACATTTTCAATCAGGTCAAGCTGACATTTTTTCTTGTTATCATGTAACTAGGTCATGACATATTTTTTTACACTTACTGGTATCATTTTATTGGGTCATGATGACATTTTTTTTTCTTTCATTGATGCTATTGTACTATCATTTTTTAATTAATTGTACATTACATATTTACTTATCACAATTTGAGAATAACATAGTATTAGTAAACATACACAGTAATGTAAACAAGCCTATTGTAAACATCAGTAAACTACTTGAACTGTTGACCTAAATTTTTTTTATTTTTTTTTTAAAAGAAAACTCACAAATGTAAATATTGTTGATTTTTTTTCCAAGTGTACACACTTGAATACTATCATTTTTATGCTATTGTACTTTAAATACCACATATGTGTGCTATTAATAACAATTATAGACAATGTCACTGTAACCTTGTATAATGGTGACAGAACTTAGAGTGATATAATGAATACTGAACATAAATATACTTGTATAGATGTATGTAAACTTTATTGGGAACTACTTAAATAAATGCACTTAGTGTGTCAGATGATACACATTGGTTATGTTATATTATATAAATAATTGGATGTAAAAAAAACTTTAATTTTTTTTTCTTCTCATAATTGAGATGTCAATGTATGTTAACAGAATGAGCACATAGCAATTAAACATGCTCATATAAAATATTTCAGTATAATTGTGAATAGATGATATATTATTATTTAACTATATTTCAGGAGAAAAAGCCTCAAATTGTATTGATATTTTTTTCAATAACATACTTGCACAGTAGATGTAATCATACTAATGTATATTTTTGTAAGCAAACATTTTGAAAGTTGAACAATGCATTTGACAATTAGTATATGGACTTATTCATAGTTAAAATGAATGACATGACATTAATACTTATTTATAATTGAGCAAGCAGTATTGAAGTGATTAATTAGATCAGCTTGACATGAGTGATTAAGCTACTAGACATATGTATAGGACATTACTATCATATGTACTTTTGTCAAAGATTTTTTTCAAAAATCTTTTCCAGGGGAAGGGGCGTATGTCATATCCGTTTTAGAACCCCTGTAATATCTGGTGACTAGTAGTCACTGAACTATTCCGTGCAGTTAGCACGAGATTTTTCCTGGTCGGGGACTGACCACGAGGTGGACACCTCAGTTGATCTTGGGCTCTCGTAGAGAGAGGAATATTATGGATATATTGTCCAGTGTAGTATTGTATAGATATTAAGGTTGATTTTTGGAGCATGTGTGATATCTGAAGTATTCTATTGGATCCTAATGTACAATGTTTTGTGTATATTTCTTGATGGCTGGACTTGCCAATATCTTTTGTGAATTATATTTTACATGTAATAAAAATCCATGTCTGCTGACCTAGAGTCTATTAATAATTCTACATGTTGTGGTCGTAGCATTCAGTATGTTAATGTTCTCACGCATCTGCAAATATAGTGCGTGTGAGAAAGTATTTAGTTAAGGCACACAAAGGCAGACCAGCTCAAGACCGTCCAGACCTGTAACGATAACCAGGCTGTGACAGTATTGAAGTGAAGTGTCTCTGTTGGGAACTGGTAGATGTATAGAAAGACCGGAGCGGGGCCTTAAAGTGAGATTTAGTCGTCAGGTTGTACAAGCCAAAGATACTAAATTGCTCTGACGCCAACTTCCGGTTCTCACCTGGTTCTCACTCTACGGTATTTTATAGCCTAAAATGTTTTCAAGGCAATGCATCGATAAGCAAGTCGTCTGCTGGGAGTCATTTTCCCGCGCCTACAAAGTTAGCGTTGCACTGTTATTGGATTGAATTCAAATACCATTGAATCAACCTGAGTAAACGGTGGAGGGGAGACAAGTCAATGAGGGTGTATAATTGTGCGGGGGGGGGAATAAAAGGTATCAGGAATTAATATCCGACTAACGGAGCCCAGCGTGGTGAAAGCCTATGTATCTGAAAGACATCTTCGATCTGACTCCAGACTTTAGAGACTACCTTTGCAGATTTTAACTTCTTTCTCAGTTGATGAGTCAATTGGAAGCCCTCGTGTTACTCTCGGTGCGTTTTGCTTTATCACAATTTCTGTCGTGACATTTTTATTTTAGCTTAAATTGAGTGTTTCTAAGAAATTGCAGATTACAAGAAGACTGGCCTAGGGGAGGGGGAGCACTAAGTGTAACAGCCTGATATTGAAATGGTCGCAGGAGATGATGGGAGAAGGTGTATGCATCATTCCACACAATTTGAAGAGGTGAAAAGTAATTCCGACACCGCTTGGCAAAGTACTTCCGTCAAGATGGCAAGCAAGTTTGATGTATCGTCACAAGGCCCTTAAGAAATGACAACAAAAGGTCCAGTCCGGGGCAGATCCTCGCAACACAACAGATGATTGATGCCCGTGGCTCGACGTATCAACAGCTCTGCTGCTGCCCCATGGAAATTCAACCATATTGTCCACCCGGTCATCAAAATCACCTTTTCCGTCGTCTCAGAATAATAGCCTCCCCCCCCCCCCATCACTCTTTCACTTCACTGGAAACAATTTTTCTGACCTCAATCTTGATTGCGAGCTCTTATCGCCCTACCCCCCCCCTCACCTCTGACGTACACCTGAAGGTGACATTAATATTGCCTCCACCACCACCCCCCATTTTGTAACAAGGGGTACAATGCCGACCGGAAGGAGGAAAAGAAAGAGTGAAAGAAGCAGACTGACGACTCGTGAACAAAATGGCCGCCCGTTACTGCAACAGCAAAGTTTTACGAAAGGAAAAAAAAATGGCGATCGTAAGAGTTTATCGGTATCGAGGAGCCGGCGAGGTTGTTAACCCGGTACACAACAGGAACTGAGGGCGCATTGCGCGTTTTATGCTCACTGGCGCGTGTTCGCCACTTTTCACCTTGATCAACGCTCGCCCCTTTTCCGGACTGTTTTAGTTTCGTCTTTGATTATGGAATGCGTTTGTCAGCAGAGTTGTGGCGCTTTCCCCCATCATTTTGTTCAAAGTCATTTATTGACGAGATTATTTATATCTTTATTGACGACATTATTTATATCTTTATTGACTTGACTATTTTGTAGGAGAATGGTATACATTGCGTTTCTGCTCTGTTTTCTGGAACAGGAAATGAGATTGTGCGATGGTTAAGGAATGGAAAGAATGAAGGTTGGCGCTATATTGGTTATTAAATGCCGAAAGTTTCATTAAGATTTTAGTAACCCTGGTCCTGACTGGTCAGCACGGGTGTTTAGATGAGAATAGAGCCCGTTGTGTCAGGTGTGAAACAGTAGAAGCGTTTAAATGTTTCTAGACGTTTCTTTTCAGATCTTCCTTGCAATATCCGGACACAAAGTCTTTGATCCTCTCTTTTGTTTTTTAAACTTGTTCCAAAGTGACTTAGAACACGAGTCACTATTGTAATATGTTTTTTCCTCGATTTGTTGTAATCTTTTAAGAGCTTAATATTAATTTAGTTTTAAATTGTATTTCACATCCTTGTTTTGATTTGCTAAAACATATCAATAAAAAGTAGAAAGAGGAGATCAGATATCAATATATATATACAGTGCTTTTTTGTATATATATACAGTGTTTTTTTGTATATATATACAGTTGTATATATATACAGTGCTTTTTTGTATATATATATACAGTGCTTTTTTGTAAAAAAAAATAGGTGCCGGTACTCAGTGCTTATGTGCCGGTACACAGTAGTTGATTGCCTAACTTTTAACTACTAAAAAATAATAATATACGTTAAAATACAAGCCGTCACAAAAAAGCCCTGTATTATTATATATATATATATTTCTAGATTATGTATCTAAAAATTGCTAAATAATAATTATGAGACGAGAGTGCTCTTATTTTCGATGTTCAAGTACTAAATCCAGATCTAAACAGATTAATGGTGCAGTGGCGTAGCATCCATGGCACGAAGGGGCTCAATGAACCCGGGCCCACGGCCATTAGGGGCCCAGTGCGCTTGGGCCCATGACTCTTGACTTGTTGAGAACTTGGGGGTGACACCAAAGTGAAAATTCAGTTTTGTAAAAACCGATAAAAAACAGAATTTAAAAAGCTTCCTCAAAATTTCCTGAAAGTTGTATGGTATCAAAATTATTATTAACTTCAAAACCAGTGTTTGAAGCTTTAATGTAAGGAATATCAGGTGACCGAGCCTCGCTCGGATGAATAATTTGTTAAGGAAGGATATATACCCGAAGTCATTTTGGGAATATTGTTATAATTACGAACATGAACGATCGGGTAAAGACTATCAATCCGAAGAGTTGCTTTTTCGTTCTGTTAGTTCTCAATGTAATTGTACATGGCGATTAAAACAGAAAGTCCCCCCAACAGTAGGCCTATAGAAAACCACAGCTCACGTCTTAACGTTTTACATTGCTTCTTTCGCGTAAAACTATTGGGCTATTATATGCTTGGAAGAAAGTCTTTGCAGTATAACTTCTAAAATGGTTACTTTCTGACATTTAATATTGCAATTAATATATTTATTATGGCTCTGAGACATGGACACTTTACAGAAAACAATTAAGACTTCTTGAGTGCTTTCACCAAAGATGCTTGCGCTCCATCATGGACATACGGTGGCAGGACCGCACTACAAACAGCGATGTCCTTGCCAACGCCGGTATGGACAGTATAGAGGAACTTCTTATGATCTGACAGTTGCACTGGGTAGGGCACGTATCCCGTATGGGAGACGAACGTATGCCAATGGCAGTCTTTTTTTGGTGAGCTAAAAGGTGGTCGACGTAACAGAGGCGCCCCACGGAAACGCTTCAAAGACCAGCTTAGGCGTCAACTTTCCTTGGGTGACATAGAAGAGAGCATCTGGTTGTATGCGGCCTCCGAACGAGACAGCTGGAGGTCTCTCACAAAGGCCGCGGCATACACATTTGAGACCAAAAGAAAATCTGCTGCCGAGTACAAACGCAGACGGCGAAAAGAAAATCTAAATCGACCACCTGCGGACAATGGTTATGCTTGCCCTGGAAGTGGCAAAATATGTAGGTCACAGCTGGGGCTGCGCAGCCACGGTAAATACTGCATTCCTCACTAATCTTCGGACTCGAAGTTCATACCAATTTGCAAGAATATCACTGTTTGTATTGCGGTCTTTGGTGAAGTCGTTCAAGAAGTCTTAGTTGCTTTCTATAAAGTACTCATGTCTCAGATCCACATAGAGGGGTTGAGAGAATCACTGGTTGACACTGATTTTTGTAGGCAGGCGGAGCGATTTATTTCGCCACACTCTCGCTTGGAGGCGTCCAAAAGCACGACTATCCCTGTTCACATATCAACCTCTCTTTAAAGCAATGGGTCATTTGATACTATGATTCCCAGATAATGTTAAGTTATCTACCACTTTAAGGGATGTCTATGCGCGGTGATCATTGGGCTGAGTAGGTTTTATTGGGTGACTTCTGGAACAAGACTTCTGTTTTACCGAGGTTTATAGGGTAACCAAAAAAAAGCAGCAGCGTGATGAAAATTCGTTGACCGCGAGCTGAATATCATCAGGGCCAGCCTTAGGCCTATGCTGCCACAGTGGACCCCGAAGGTTCAAAAGCCCCGCTCTAATTCTAGGTGTAAATTATTAAATTAAACCATTATAATTTATAATAGGGTTCCCGTGGTCTCCTTGTTTTCAAGGAGCTCCTGGAAATCTCCTGAAACTCATAAAAATGTCCTTAAAAAAACGGCATCGTCAGCTTTCAAATACAAAAGCTTTCATTTAATAAGAGTGTAATACAAATACGAATTTATTTTCTAATAAAAAAATCTTTATTTTCACTTATTATCCTTATCCCTACCCTTACTGGGCCGCGCGCAATCTATTTCACATAGGGCCTCACAAATGTTAGGTTGTGCAAGTAAGGCATAGATAAGCTGTGTTATGACCATTTCCTATGTTTTGGTATGGGACAGTAGACTTTGAACCTTAAACACATTGCAATAATTCACCAGCAAAATAATAACAAAGTAAAAGCTACCTACGGGTGTACGCAATTAAAGTGTAAACAATTTATAAAGCCTTTAAAACACAATAACTAATCATACATAAAGATATTTAATTTCATTATTTTTCTTCCATAGTTTCATAATGGATCAATGTACAATAAGATGGTGCGCAAATGTTTAATTACGCCAATTGAATCATTAAAGCTTGTTTTTGTTTGCGAAGAAATGTCTTAGTGTACTGCTGTAAGCCTAGTGACGTAAGCGGTGTCAAGTTTTTTTCCCATTGACGTCATATAGAAAATTTCATTCATAAAACATTCTAGCCAAAATTAATTTTTCGATAATGAGCCATTTTCAAACAGATATAACGGTCGACCTCGAGTTTTCCCGATGTGGCCAATGAGTTGAGAATTTTTTTCCTCACTAATATGCACATACCTTGAAATTTTAAAGAAAATCGTTAGAGCCGTATTCGAAATAAAATTTATATATATATATATATATATATATATAAATATATATACATGCATACAAACATACATACATACATACATACATACATACATACATACATACATACATACATACATACATGCATACATGCATACATGCATACATGCATACATACATACATACATACATACATACATACATACATACATACATACATACATACATACATACATACAAGAATTGCTCGCTTAAGAGTATGGGATTTGCTTTGCACCAGGTTTTGTAAATTGTAATGGTGGCTAGACCTAACTGTGCGTTTAGAGTGACAATCGTTTCCATATCGTCCCATTCTTTTTTTTCCTTGTCTGTTCATAAGACCATTGGTAGTAGTACAGGAATGTAGGGGGGGGGGATGGGGAGAGTTTGGTAAAGAAACAGGGATAGTCCTGATTGTCACTAATTAAAATTTCGATACAGCTGCAAATTATTCAACTCTCTCGAAGCTCAATATGTTTTTATTTTGTTTTGTATTTAAAATATTGTAATTTCATTTGTTTCATAACAAATTAGTGAGTCACTCCCATGTTAGCGTTCAGGCTGATCCGTCAGCTGGTAAACGCACCCACAAAATCATAACTATGAACAATTTTGTATCCTCGCTCTATGTAATGAACATGAAAAACTGATTTTTTTTTTGACCACTCGCTAATGCTCCTATATCTGCGACTATGAACTTATAATTGATGACCTCCAGCGGGTCTATTACATTGGTCAGTGTATTTGATCATGAACTATATACAACTTCTCAAGAACCTTGACTGTTCAACGTGGATGCGTTAACCTGTTTGTGTGCTATTGTAAGTGAAATTGAAAAGTGGTTGTCTGCCCCCCCCCCCCCCCCCAAAAAAATTAGTCTGATATAAAAAAAAATAGTCTGACATAAAAACTATTGAATCCGAAGAATTTTACATTGATATAGTGTAAGACATTCAATCAAGACGATGCGTCCTCGAAGTCTTCAGTGCATTGCTTTGTTTTCTGTATTGTATACAAAATGTAAATGTAATCCTTATTATCATAATAAAGAGGAGATGAAATCTAAACAAAATAATAATAACATTAAACATTTAGCAAGTCAAAGAAACATCAGAGTGTTAACATGGGAATAGTTAAATTTGAATAGGTTTGTGCTATTGCAATGAATGAGGAAACCGACTTGGGGAACAGGTTTATAACAAGATCTAGAAGATAGACAGGTAACTAAATGGATCATGGAATAGTGCCTCTCACTGACCAATGCTTAGTATTTGGTTGAAGTTCATTGCTCTTATATTTATATATATATATATAAATTGATTTGAAAGTTATCTACAAATTAATCAAATGTACATCGACATCAATAAACAAATTTTAATGGTTTTAATAGTGACATTGTTTTGTTCAGTAAACCAAAACTAGACCAACTAGTAACAAAACAACAATCGAGAGATTAGATTTATTTGCAGAATCAATGTGACATTATGACTCTATCTATAACCCGAGTCCGGGTCACTTTGTAGGGAATTAGAAGGTATAGTGCCCGTGAATTTGACCAAGGTACAAACAATGTAAAGGTGGTATGCACCCACGTGGTTGACACTTTGTAATTTTGATGAGACTAAAACAGACGAGCTGATCTACGAGGAGGAGTGAGGCTGGAAGGAAGAAATGAAAGATCTTTCTCGATTAAACAGAAAACCAAATCGAAATGGAGCATTTGGCCAGGAAGTCAAAAGAACGGAGTCACTCCATACTGAAATGTTGGAATATATGTGTTTAAAATGATTTTCTTCATAAGAATTTTTTTCTATATATTTTTTTTGTATTATTATCTATACTATAAAGTAGAATGTAAGGCGTATGTATATCTGTTACGAATAGAAATCAAAACCGCTTGACCAATCTTGATGAAACTTGGCAGGAATATTCCTTTTGTACTAACTTAGACCGTAGTGTATGTATTGTAGCCCTAAAACAAACTTAAGACCCTCAAAAAAAAAAGTTGACAGACTCTATTACAGCTATAGTATTTTATGTATCTAGGCTTTGTTTAAATGTTGACATGAGAAAAGATCGAAAGGATCTAGATCTAGATCTAATTTTAAGAACTACACTTTGCACATATAGTTTTTTACTTTGACACATGAAAATACAAAATATAGTCTATTGATTTCATTATTTAATAACATTAACCTTCAAATTTGTGTTTCAAAAGCATTTTTACATAAATTCGTTCCATATATTTGCGAATTCAGAAGTCCTGACTTACTTTATAATCCCATTCATTTAACTAATCGGCTAAACCCTTTTAATTGTCCTTTATATCCTATTAATCTATCGCTCCTTTCGTTTTTAATATATATGTATGTATCGGCTTCAGGTAAACCCATTTTCGCAAAACTAATTTTATTGTCGTAGCGAAAGAAAAATAACGTGAAAGGATCATTAACTAAGTTTAACATACATCTAAATCCAATCCACTAGATTAGTAAACACAAACGTGGACCCACAGGCCGCGGGTATACCCGGCTGTTATTAATATAAAATAATATGTTAACTGTTTTTAAATACAATTTATAAAAAAAAAAAGACCCAAAACAGGAGACACTTGTTATAACTACAGTCATCATCCTCTGTGCAAGTTTATACATCTCTATGTTTAGGTAAAACCAGATAACGTTGGTACAAGAAGAAAGCAGGTTTGTAAGTCTGAAAGTTAAACGTAACACGCCTTCGTTCTCAGGTTTGTAAGTCTGAAAGTTAAACGTAACACGCCTTCGTTCTCAGGTTTGTAAGTCTGAAAGTTAAACGTAACACGCCTTCGCTCTCAGGTTTGTAAGTCTGAAAGTTAAACGTAACACGCCTTCGTTCTCATGTTTGTAAGTCTGAAAGTTAAACGTAATACGCCTTCGCTCTCAGGTTTGTAAGTCTGAAAGTTAAACGTAACACGCCTTCGCTCTCAGGTTTGTAAGTCTGAAAGTTAAACGTAATACGCCTTCGCTCTCAGGTTTGTAAGTCTGAAAGTTAAACGTAATACGCCTTCGCTCTCAGGTTTGTAAGTCTGAAAGTTAAACGTAACACGCCTTCGCTCTCAGGTTTGTAAGTCTGAAAGTTAAACGTAACACGCCTTCATTCTCTTCAGTTTCATTGTCTCTTGTATTTAATGGTCCCTCTTAGTAAATAGACCTCTAAAACGACTGTAAATATTTTACAAGGTCAGATATGTCAGAACGAGACCTCTAGCGGACACATTATTTATCCTACCCGCAGCACGACTCTTTGATGGTCAGATGTCCAGCTGTTGAAAGTACCACGCGGCTGTGAATATAATTCCAATAAAAAAAAAACAGGGACCACTTTGAATCTGACCTACTTATGGTCAATAGTTAGCCACTTTGTTGGTCACCACCAGGCTAGAGCGTTCCTCTGGTCTGTATCAAGTTACATCAAAGACCCAAGTACAAGTAAATAGTAATACAAACTGCTGCTGGAGATCAGTGATTAGCGACGTGAAAAAAATATTAGAAACAGGGCCCACTGGGGGGTTGAGGGGGAGGCTCTAGTTTTATGCACATTGAATAAAGTTATCAAAATGCAAAAAGCCTTCTTCTGGAATGTTTATTTGGCGACGCCCGCTGAGAGCACAGTACCTCTGGTTCGGTTTGACTGTTCCATTTGTTGCCCTTACGGTTAATTGGGTAGAACCTCGACTGCTAAGCAGGAGACCATTTCAGTTGTTAGTATTTGACGTTCTTATTGTATTGAAATCAGTTTGTGAGATCACAAGAACTTCAAAGTATGACACGACGAAACATGTTTTACACTGGAGGGTAAAGGGGGGGGGGTCTACTATCGCCTGATAAAAGGTGAAAATGACGTTGGGTGCCGATAAGGCGTTTACAAACATATTAGTATTAATGAGATCAATTAGAATACATTTAAATCTAATTTAGCCACAGTTCATTTTAAATCTCATCGCTTCCCCTCCCCCCCCGCCCCGCCCCTAATTGTGTTTTGTGGATTTTGGTATATTCACAGCTATGATCTTTGATATTCTAGATTTAAGCAATACTTTGTTGTAATGACACAATTAGACTTAAAGAGAGGTTCTCAAAATGTGTGGCGACCGTAAGGGCTCGAAGAAAGATTTACATTTTATTTAAATAAAGCAATTTCTTGGCTAAAACCAGTTTATTCGATCGGTAGCTAAAAAGGCAGGTTTCATTATTTTCAGAAAGAATATCAGAATGAAATTCATTCAAAGGCAAATGACAGAGAAGAATGGAGAAAGAAGGTTGACCGATCTTGTGTGGTGCCCCAGCGGTCCAGCTGACCAAGGGATAGTTGAAAGTGAAGGTGAAGTTAGATGTGAATCTGGCTTGATGTCATATACTGATTATCTAATTGATCTAATTGTTTTGTAAAGGTTTAATCTTTTATTCAAAGCCTCAAGGAAAAACAAAACAAACAACTTTTCCATTAAAAAAATCCTTATTTTTTTTAGTGTTCCATGTGTGTCATTCATTGCTGCAGTTGGGGCGATATTATGAAAAACTACTTAATAATTGTTGTTTTAAATTACGTTCCACTTATATGCACAGTAAATAGACTTTTTTATCTTTAAAAAAAATTAACATTTTTTTTGTGTAAATGTAATAATTGGTATGATAGAACTTACTTTACTTAGCAATATATTTGTAAAAAAAATATATTTTTTGACATAAAATCTAAAACCGTTTGCACAAATATGTTAGTAATATGGCTCAAGTAGGTCTTGTCTTGCATGTCTATTGGTATTAATTATAAATAGTTGAAAAAAGAAAAAACTGCTTGCATAGTTGATTTTAAAAATTAAATGAAAATCGGACATCATGATATTTTAGATCATTCAAAGTTCTGATGCAACGGCTACTTTTTTCTTTTCCGAAAGTAAACCATCTAATTTTTTAAATTATCTATGCGAGACAATAGGGTGGTATGATGATGAATGCAGACAAACTATATTAGAGAAGAACAATGCCCGAATGATAATGCTACAGAGAGAAACCAGGAACACTAGACAGCAATACAATGAAGCAAGAAGAAGGGCCACAAAAGTTGTAAGAAAGAAAAAAACGGGAATGGGAAAAGTCCAAGATTACTCAAATTGAGGAACTAGCAAAGGAGAAAAATGAGAGGAATGTATATGAAAATTCAAGATGAAAAGAACGAATTTCAAGCTAGATCACACATGTGTGAGAACAAAGATGGTCAGCTCATTACAGAAAACATCAGGGTCATTGAGAGATGGGCTGCATAATTTGAGGAGATCCTAAATACCACTGAAGATAGGTTTTCCATTTCTTAACTAACTCATGAAATAGAATACTGATTCAAATATTTTTTACTAATAATTTTAATACGAACTTCGTTTTAGTGGAAAGTAAAAAAAAACAACTACTTTTATAGCGCTTAGTTTTGACATATCCTCATGATACACTTGACAACAAATTAAATCAGACTCAATTGAGGCCAGATGTAGATCTAGATTTAGATTTAAACGTATTAAACAATTTGAACAAACTTTACATCCATAAATTATTAAGGAAATAGTTTATCTTCTTACAGCTTAAGGGTGCATATTTATTTATTATGTAAACAGTAGTATCACATTAAGAAGTGAATGTGATGCGAACAGCATAGTGCATTATTATCAAGTAGTAGGCCTACTAGATCTACATCTAATTCTGATCATAATATTGGCCTAACTCTAAGTCTAGTAATTTTCAGATTAAACGTGTAAAGTCATACGAATTCTATTCTAGATCTAGATTATATATATAGATTCTAGGTCTAGTCTAGATTCTATATTTAGTTCTAGATCTTGATCTAGACTTAGTCTAATAGACCTAATTTAGATTCTAGATCTAGCTAGACATAGTCTTGATTCAGGATCTAGACCTAGTCTAGAATCTAGATTAGGACCTAGTCTTGATTCTAAGTCTAGACATATATATATAAACTACATCTAGAACTAGTCTAGAAATCTAGATCTAGTGTACCTCTATATTCTATATATATATACTATATTTTAGATCTAGTCTAGACCTATAAAGTAGATAGAGCGATTATGATCATGATTAGTAGGTCTACTAGTGGAAAATATTGCAATATGCTGCTCGCATGGGAAACCGGTTAGTTGTGCGGGCTAATCCTAGCCCATCTAACCCATGTATATATTATCGAAATTGTTGGGGAGAGATACGTATCTGGAAGCAGTTAGCGACACTAGGGGGTGCGAAGGGTGCAGTCGCACCAGGTGAAACCATCTTGGGGATGACAACCAAGTTGAAAAAAAAAATATCTTAGCAAAAGCAGACATATCGGAAAAGATAATTATATTAAATCTCTAAATATATGTCCAAACATGCATATGCACATCTTGATAGTAGTTTAAGTTTAAATGACAAAGTACAACGTTATACCATTCCTGTTTTAAAGTATAACAAAGGAAACCTGTTCAGGTGATGTTAAGTCTGTTTCTAATTTTAATTAAATCTGCAATAACATTTGAATAAATGTCATAAACAGTGGGATTTTATATTAGTAATTATCACTCATTTCACATTTGAGTATAAATCAATAATAATCAGCTTACTGTATTGGTTCAACAGAAAGAACTAGCTAGCAATAGTGTTTATTGGAACATATTAGAAGACAGTTGATGGGGAAGGGATGACACCCCGAGCTACCGCACCAGGTGCTACCGACACTGTCTGGGAGGTTTCCAATCTGTTTTTATGTGATCAGTTGGATCTCTACTCTACTTTATAGGTGATCAGTTGGATCTCTACTTATTCTAGAAGAGTTAGAAGAGTCTTATCAAAGACGAAGTGTTGTCCTGTTTGCTTTTATGTGAAATAAAACAAACAAAATGCCAAATGATTTTTTTTTTTTATTTATTAATTTAAACGATCAAAACAAGACTATGGCTTAAATATCCCTGGTCCATTGGTGACTTCAATGGGGGCCGCCCGTGAGTTTGTGTGATAACACAGACTCTCTTGGTATTCTTGTTTTACTTAGTCTAGTTCTTTCTTTCTCTTATTTTGTTTCTTTTAAAAACTGTTAAATTTTCTTTAGGTTCACAATTTTTGTATTTGCCTATTTTTTTTAGCTGATTAAATTGTACTTGCTAGACTACAGCAACATTTAGCAACACAATAAAGTGAGGAGGGGTGTGGAAGCCGTGGGTGGCGCAGATATTTAGGGAGTTGAATACTCACAGTGTCAAATAGTGTCAAGTGTGTGTGCACCCATCTGGCGTTGGTCCGCCCTCAGTAACCCTTCGTCAGTTTGTTCACTTCAGATGTTAACATTCATGGCGGCCTACCGCCTTTTGTGTAGCAAGAGATATAGCAGCCAAACCTGTGGTGAACGAGAGTGCTAGCGATGGCTGGAAGTCTTGTCAGAATGAGACTTAGATAAAAGTTGATAATTTTGAACATCAATACTCGTTAGAAAATGAGGATGAGGATGAGATGATCACAGAGGCGGACATTTGCGAGCCAGGCAACCGCTCTAGGTAGGCCCCATGATAGTGTGATTATTTTGTCACTGTCATCCCACCAGAAATATTTCTAACAAATCGTACTAATCCGTTTCTTCAGAAATAGTTCTCATAAAAATTAGGGTTTGTTGTCGAGGGATTTATAGGATTTATTTAGTAGCCTTCTCTGTTGTCATAGCAATGAAAGCACGATACATTGGGCTTCAAAATATGGTCATAATTTCATCTTTCAGATTTTCACTGAACAGTGGGTCAGCAAACATGGTCAGGGTTAGTCTACACTTACAAATCTGTCGGTCCAGCATAAGAAATCAGCAAAGGTCCCCGCGTACTACTGAGACGCCTCTGATTCTTTTGTTTGAGATAAAGGTGTTCAGGTTATGAAAAAGTTTCAATTGAAGGTAGCGATGCATTGGTTCAACGAGTGTATCATGTGACCAGTACAACAACTTCATTTCCCATGCTTAGGCGAAGAACTAACAGAACTCCACAGACCTCAGAGCATAGACCTCAGAGCATAGACCTCAGAGCATAGACCTCAGAGCATAGACCTCAGAGCATAGACCTCAGAGCATAGACCTCAGAGCATAGACCTCAGAG
Source organism: Biomphalaria sudanica (assembly GCA_036873155.1). Lineage (NCBI taxonomy): Eukaryota > Metazoa > Mollusca > Gastropoda > Planorbidae > Biomphalaria > Biomphalaria sudanica. Next base: position 1,875,723 of record JAZGLO010000284.1, read on the forward strand.
CATAGACCTCAGAGCATAGACCTCAGAGCATAGACGTCAGAGCATAGACGTCAGAGCATAGACCTCAGAGCATAGACCTCAGAGCATAGACCTCAGAGCATAGACCTCAGAGCTTAGACCTCAGAGCATAGACCTCAGAGCATAGACCTCAGAGCATAGACGTCAGAGCATAGACCTCAGAGCATAGACCTCAGAGCATAGACCTCAGAGCATAGACCTCAGAGCATAGACCTCAGAGCATAGACCTCAGAGCATAGACGTCAGAGCATAGACCTCAGAGCATAGACCTCAGAGCATAGACATCAGAGCATAGACATCAGAGCATAGACATCAGAGCATAGACATCAGAGCATAGACATCAGAGCATAGACGTCAGAGCATAGACCTCAGAGCATAGACCTCAGAGCATAGACCTCAGAGCACAGACCTCAGAGCATAGACCTCAGAGCATAGACGTCAGTACAGAGTCTTCACCTCAGAGTCTTCAGTCCAGAGTCTTCAGTCCAGAGTCTTCAGTCCAGAGGCTTCAGTCAAGAGTCTTCAGTCCAGAGTCTTCAGTCCAGAGTCTTCAGTCCAGAGGCTTCAGTCCAGAGTCTTCAGTCTAGAGTCTTCAGTCCAGAGTCTTCAGTCAAGAGTCTTCAGTCCAGAGGCTTCAGTCAAGAGTCTTCAGTCCAGATTTTTAATCCAGAGACTTTAGTCCAGAGTATTCAGTCTAGAGGCTTCAGTCCAGAGCCTTTAGTCCAGATTCGTCCAGAGACTTTAGTCCAGAGCTGCCCATTGTATAAAAAAAAAAGGGTGTTTTTTTTATAAGTGTTTTTTCAAAAACCCTTTGTACTCTAGAGTGTTTATGTGCGTATTTGTATTGGCGGAATAGATGCTGATGTAACTAGTGATGGGCAAAAGTTAACTAAAAAGTTGCAAACTTTTAGTTTAAATAAAAAAAATTTAGTTAAGTCCAAAGTTTAATTTAAAAAAAAGGTTTAGTTAAAATCATAGTTTAATTATTTTTTTTAGTTACAAACTAAAAACTTTAATTACAAATTTTACAAACTTTTTTAACATACATACCAATAAATATTTAGATATATGTAATTTGGAGAATATATATAATGGATAATAGAGAGGAGAATAAACTAGAGGGTGCACAGGTCACTAGAAAGCCTTTTGACCTTTATCCTATATGGACGCTATTCTCGCCAATTCAAGGTATTTGAAAGGCGAGAAAAAAAAACGTGTTCATTATATTTCTAGCAAGTTTCGCTGCTTGGTAAATCCTGATCATTCCTTGCTTCTATAGATTTTGCTGCTTTTTATTAAACACCAATGTGTTCCTGTTTAGCTGCAGGCAAAGAATTTTGCTTTACTATAGATCTAAAAGAAATGTGGACTCTTTTTATTTTAAAACTTTTTACTAGGTAGATCTAGAATGAGAGTCTAGTGACGTCTAGTCTATTAGTATTAGTCTATTACTACTATTAGATCTATAGTCATAATAGTCTATATTTAATTATTTTAGTCTTAAGTAGAGTCTAACTCTTAGTAATCTTAGTCTTAGATCCAGATGTAAATTTAAAATTATAAGTCATTAATATAGATCTAATGATCTATTAATTGAAATCTATATTACTTTACTTTATTAGACTAGATTATAGAATCTAGATCTATTAGTTTAGAGATTCTACTATTCTAGAATTAGAGTCTAGATTTTATCTAGATATATATTATATATCTAGATTACTTATTATACTAAGACCTAAGATGCACAGATGATAGATCTATAATGACCATAATACTAATAATAGTCGTCACTATACTAGATCTAATACCAAATTAACTATTAAATCTAGACTAGATCTACATTTACTTCTATAATAATTATACTTATATCTACTATCTAGATCTAGTATTATCTACTAGAGTATATAGATCTAAATACCCATATCTAGTTATAATCATAAAATCTCTAGATCTAGAGTTACTAGGATATCTACTAGACTAGACTCTATCTATATTTTAGATCTAGTAGTAGTAGTAACTAGTATTTCTAAAAAATTTTTTTAGATTAAAATATTAATTATTTGATCTAGGTCTAGTATCTAGATCTAATTCTAGATACAGATTATGTTTCTGATCATTTCGTTTGTAGAAGATATTATCCAGAATATTCTAGAATCTAGAGTTAGTTAGAGAGTCAACATGCAGTTTTATCATTACTTCTAAAGGTAACTTATATTAGAACTTGGACAATACTTCTAATTTCTTTCTATAATAGTATCATTCGAAATCATCGAAACAGCGGATTCTAAGTTGTTTATGTCAGAGTTCAATTATTAATTATCGATTCTATTTCTGGTACACTTTTAAACTGGCAATTGAAAGTAACAATTTAAAGTTATATTTCAATTAATACCCCAAAGAAAAAATTTAAAGTCACTCTCCAATGTAAAAAAAATTCAAACTACATTTTAAATTGATTTCAGAGCAAAAAGTTGATTGTAGAAACACTCATTACAAAGTTCTCCCAACGTCCTTGGCTTCTCCCTCCTTCTGTGACGTCAATAGCTAGAAATACCTCGTCACAAGATGCTTTAAACTATTATTACACCTATTCATTTCATTGGATTCTAGAGGTTGGAGAAAAATGTTATTGTGATGAATGTATGGATTTCTTTAATTTTTATTGCAAGCTTACACAGCTTCTTTGCGAATGTTGCACTTCTGTATTTAGCTTGCTAAAACACATTGCAATCATCCATAACTGATTTCAACACATTCCCCTCCCCACCCCACACCCCACACACTTGTATCTGTGAGCAAGTGAAACATTTTGTTTGAAATTCAAACATCGAGCGCCATGTAGTTATCACACACGATGGGGGGAAGTGCTCGTTGATTGCACGTGCATACACTGGGGGCCAGTTGGGAGCAGGTGGTACAGGGGGGAAATACAGCACTCCCTGGCCAGGGAAAGGTCTGGAAGGAAAATGAGGGTAAGTCAATTCTACCTGTCCGGAGCTACTCTCGAGGGTCTAGAGGGGGGTGACGGGGAGGGTCGCTTGAAATGTCTTGCACTTCCTGTTGAGGTTTGCTCCCCAAAAAATGACACGTTATTGACTTTTTGGGGTCGCCTTTTGCAAATGTGTGGTGTGTGCAACTGTATAGGTGGAACGATTGAAAATACTGTGTGCTATAACTAACTGTAAGTCATTTACTTATGTGAACACTATGATTTAACTTCACATTTTCTTAGTTAACTTCATATGCTGCAGAGATGTCCACCATTGTGCAAGTTTATTTTAGAATAATTAAGTTTTGTCATTTCTGTGTTTTAGTTTCGGTGTGAATGTTTCAGCATAAATTGTTCGTTTTTTTTTTAAACAGTACAATTGTGAATGTTAATCTGATATAGTGAACAAGATACATTTTTCTGTTATTTTTTTTAAGTTAGCTACGCCAATAATAATACATAAGTTATAATAGCGTTGTCACGCACACATCTGTGTCTTAGGAGGATACAGACGTTTTGAGCAAATGAAGAAATACAATGAAGTAAAATTCTTTTTAAAAAGGAGATAGGGGGAGAGAGAGAGACGGACTAGCTCTAAGCAGTACCACCCATTGTGAAGCTAGCAATTTTTGTCCAAAGTTTTTTATGAATTATCTTCTTAGAATAATCTAAGTCAGTGGTTATTGTCACTCTTTCTATCAGGCACAATGTCCTCAATGTAATGGAAAGGGATGTTACTCGTGAGATAAAACAGGCTGCTAAGTTAAAAGTTTAAATAATGTCAAGAGCTGAGCAGGCGAGGGACCTAACCTTGAACCTTGTTCACAAACCTACTGCATCTAGAATCATGTCATTATCTAGTACTTTCTCGCAGTTTCAAGAAAAGTGAATTCAAAGATTTTTTACCATACGCTGCCTAGAATGGATAGAAATAACCAGATTACACCAGACTGTGACCAGACACATGATATACAATATGTTCATCTCATTATGTCATGTCTGTTAGTTCATTGAATAAGACATGTATTAGATAGTATTAACTCATTTATTTCAACATTGTAATTCAAATATATCATTCTTGTTGTTGAATGTAATAACCAAGGCGTTTCGAATTTTTCTTCCTGTAAATGTTTGTAAAATGTTTGACAAGTTTCGGGTGTTCCTTCAGAGTTAAATATAACTTACTTCCTAGTACAAACCTTCCGCAGGACGACGGACGGGGAATGGGAGCGGGCAGGGTTTAAATCCAGGACCATCGATAAGTCTAACGATAGTCCAGAGCGCAAACCTCCTGGATTATTTCAAAATTATGTTCAACGCGAGAATAAAGGATCCATTAGATCAGTCCTCTTAAAACCTACCTATTTAGACATAAGACAATGCAACTCTTATAAAATAATAAAATTGGAAGAAAGTCAAATTTCAAGTCGTTTTATTAGAAAAGATCGGCCCTCTTAGTTGACAGTTGACGACTGGCCCTCTTAGTTGAAAGTTGAAGACTGGACCTCTTAGTTGAAAGTTGAAGACTGGCCCTCTTAGTTGAAAGTTGAAGACTGGACCTCTTAGTTGACAGTTGAAGACTGGCCCTCTTAGTTGACAGTTGAAGACTGGCTCTCTTAGTTGACAGTTGAAGACTGGACCTCTTAGTTGACAGTTGAAGACTGGCCCTCTTAGTTGAAAGTTGAAGACTGGACCTCTTAGTTGAAAGTTGAAGACTGGCCCTCTTAGTTGAAAGTTGCAGACTGGACCTCTTAGTTGACAGTTGAAGACTGGCCCTCTTAGTTGACAGTTGAAGACTGGCTCTCTTAGTTGACAGTTGAAGACTGGACCTCTTAGTTGACAGTTGAAGACTGAACCTCTTAGTTTAAAGTTGAAGACTGGACCTCTTAGTTGAAAGTTGAAGACTGGCCCTCTTAGTTGAAAGTTGAAGACTGGACCTCTTAGTTGACAGTTGAAGACTGGCCCTCTTAGTTGACAGTTGAAGACTGGACCTCTTAGTTGACAGTTGAAGACTGAACCTCTTAGTTGAAAGTTGAAGACTGGACCTCTTAGTTGAAAGTTGAAGACTGGACCTCTTAGTTGACAGTTGTAGACTGGCCCTCTTAGTTGAAAGTTGAAGACTGGACCTCTTAGTTGAAAGTTGAAGACTGGACCTCTTAGTTGACAGTTGAAGACTGGACCTCTTAGTTGAAAGTTGAAGACTGGCCCTCTTAGTTGACAGTTGAAGACTGAACCTCTTAGTTGACAGTTGAAGACTGGACCTCTTAGTTGACAGTTGAAGACTGGACCTCTTAGTTGACAGTTGAAGACTGGACCTCTTAGTTGACAGTTGAAGACTGGCCCTCTTCGTTGACAGTTGAAGACTGGCCCTCTTAGTTGAAAGTTGAAGACTGGACCTCTTAGTTGACAGTTGAAGACTAGACCTCTTAGTTGAAAGTTGAAGACTGAACCTCTTAGTTGAAAGTTGAAGACTGGACCTCTTAGTTGACAGTTGAAGACTGGACCTCTTAGTTGAAAGTTGAAGACTGAACCTCTTAGTTGAAAGTTGAAGACTGGACCTCTTAGTTGACAGTTGAAGACTGGACCTCTTAGTTGAAAGTTGAAGACTGAACCTCTTAGTTGAAAGTTGAAGACTGGACCTCTTAGTTGACAGTTGAAGACTGGACCTCTTAGTTGACAGTTGAAGACTGGACCTCTTAGTTGAAAGTTGAAGACTGGACCTCTTAGTTGACAGTTGAAGACTGGACCTCTTAGTTGAAAGTTGAAGACTGGACCTATTAGTTGACAGTTGAAGACTGGACCTCTTGGTTGAAAGTTGAAGACTGGACCTCTTAGTTGACAGTTGAAGACTGGACCTCTTAGTTGAAAGTTGAAGACTGGACCTATTAGTTGACAGTTGAAGACTGGACCTCTTGGTTGAAAGTTGAAGACTGGACCTCTTAGTTGACAGTTGAAGACTGGACCTCTTAGTTGAAAGTTGAAGACTGGCCCTCTTAGTTGACAGTTGAGATTAGATTTGGAATACCGGGATATGTAGGAAGCCACTGAGTCGTTGTGTTGGAGACATGGTATCTTCGTTAATATATGACCATAGAAACAGATGATCCATACATTATCTAACCCATGAATTGTAAGGTATGAAATGCTTACATGCAAAGGCGGCGTTGGCAGTGCCGGAAGGGAGGGCTCCGGGCAAGTGTCATATAAGGGACCCAAATATTTTTACGAGGTGCTGCGGTAACAAATAAGTATCTTTATCAATCGCGAGGCCTAGATTGTTGTCCTACTCGAATCCCCTAAGGCCGCCTCTGGTAACATGTAATTTAACGTTGTAGATTTATCCTTCATTTTAGAAGCACAAAATGAATGCAAGGGAAATGGCATTGAGTCTTGAATGTTAATCCTTCAATGACCTATGCAACACATTGTTTACCCAAATAAAGTCAAACAATATGGAGATCATAAAGAGAAGATTCGCTGCTTTCTGATACCGTCAGAGGGAGACTATATAAAAGGCGGAAATAAAAAAAAAAGAATGGAAACGTAGATGTATACATTATCCTGGGCAAGTTCTCTCGTTACCACATTCGGTGTCGTTCAAAGAACAATTCTAAATACAAGCACGGGCACGTCCAGAGATCAAAGTGTGAGAACCTTCTTATTAAACGGACAGTAAACATAACATGCAACTAGATTCGTTTCTCGACACTTGGCACGATAGCTGTGAGGTGAAGGGCGCAGCTTGCAGGAGGGAGTCTCGAGATCCCTTGGTGTTTGTTGTTTCTCTCGCCCTCACCGATGGATTCATTCCTGAATATTATGCTATCTCTCTGTGGGGGGGGGGGGGGGTCGCTGCGAAATGAATGGGAGAGAAAGGTAGGGCTAAGCAGAGAGAGTGACAGAACTTGAAAGTGAACTGTCATTAAAGGTAGTTAAGTGAACTGGCATTACAGATAGTTAAGTGAACTGTCATTACAGATAGTTAAGTGAACTGTCCTTACAGGGAGATAAATGACAGCTTTAAAGCGGTGGAGTGTCTGTGTTAAAAAAGACATACTAGTATTGTATAATAAAATATCTTTCTATCTTTATTTATTATTTTTTTTATTTATCTATTTCCGTCAGTCTGTCCGTTCGTTCATCTGTCCATTTATGTATTCATTTTTCAGCTTTTTTTTTACTAGTAATTCAAATCATTTGAAATGTTTATTACATAATGTCAAATACAAGACAAGACGGCCTTTAAAAAACAGTTGGCCGGAACTAGGATACAGGAGTAGGAAAGGCGAGCATATGCGCATGCGCGAATAACATTGTCTTTGACTGGAAGACGCCATATTGATTCATTGCTTTTAATGACACTTTGTTTACAAAACATCAGAATTAGAAACGGGAATTCCCGGTGTCGCAGCTTGCAAGAAAAAAAAAGCCTTTTTGATCAACTTGGGTGGTCATAATGCTTCCCTGGAAAAATTATAAACAATTAAAAGAGCAACTTCAGTTTGAATCCAGATTTACCAGATCTCTTATATTGTACTCAAGCTAGTCTCTGGAATGGACGGCGTTAAACAAGGGCATTGTGACTATTGGATGACCACTCAGATAACGAAATGTGTGACGGCAAAGCTGAGTTCATCGATGTAAATTGATTGGTTGATTATAAAGTAGTTGAAAAGCACCTCTCCCAGCAGATCCGGCTCTGTAATCATCTCAGTTTTTATAGGACCGCTCCTTAATAAAGTTCATTTATACTTAAGATGATAATCGTCGAGGGTTTAAACGACCGCCTCCCGTAACCCTATGGCCACTGGAAGTATTTCTCTCCGGGGTCACGACTGAAGCAGCGGCTACTTTTGTTTGATGATTGTGGGTTTGGGTGACACCAGCAAGATGTCATTTTCGGCCGCTTGTGATTCTGGCTTGGGGAGGTCGAAGGCCGTTCACCCCGACCATATTCTTCATATTCCTATTATGTAAATGGAGGATTGAGGAAGGGGGAAAAGGACTATTATCGTCAATTTCGTGTAAAGGCATTCCCCCTATTTTTGGATTTGGCTTGCTGAGTCCCATTCCCACCCAATCTAAAAAATTGTTGCACTGAATGGTGACTTTCGCGACCTAAATGGAAGGTCCCGATTGACAGCGTTAGTAAAACCCCAAGGAGCTTTGACGTATGGATATCTCTACTGCGGCTGCTTCGTCAAGGTCAGGGGAGCTCCAATACTTTCGATCAAATCCTCACCTCAATGGATCAACTTTTTTTTTTACAAAGGTCTCACTCTGTCTGTCTGGTTAAAAGTTTGTACACGTTATTTCTGCCACACCCAATCTCGGATCAAGCTGAAATTTTGCACAATTATTTCTTTTGCCTGACAACACAAGAATCAATGAAAATAATTAACCAATTAGTTAACTAACTATTGAAAACTAATTCTTTTGTTTGGTATGTCAAACATGGGAAAGAAATTGTAATTGACTGAAGTGGTGGTATAAGCTGCATTAGTCAACTTAAAAGGTTGTCGTTTGAGTCGTAGTGAACCCAAACCCGAAAAATAGGAAGAGACTATAGAAAGAATAGATAACGATACAATCTTCCATGTTTATAAGCTCCCCACTAGCAGAGTCCAGCCTTGTTGGCTTGAGAAGCTTCAGAAGGCTGGAGCCATGAGTTCCCCCCCCCCACCTCCTCCTATTTCTTTTTGTTTTTAAAAATACTTTTTTTTATTGTTAATCTAGCTCCATTCCAAATTTAATTACATGATTGATGCAAACTAAGTGATTCAAACAAGCTTAATATATGCTTTATTTTATTTTTAATAATTAATATATATATATATTCTTGTATTTATATAAGTTTTGGTTGTACCTTCGGTCGTTCGATGGCAGCTGAAAGGGTTCTAACCTGGGACCATGGTAACGAAAGCCTGAAGCGCATAGAAACTCGACCAGGCAGCCTTCCTAAATCTCTGAGTAGAAACGAATTGTTTCATGTATTGAAGGATTAGGAAACAGATTTTGTTTCTTATCACGAGCAAGCCTTTTGTGGGGATGTGAAATTATTTCTAGTGCCCCCCCCCCAAAAAAAAAAGCTGCTTCTAAAAGTTAAGAACAATATGTAGCTCGTACCAAGCAGAAGCGGATCTACCGATGTTATTAGGCAAAGGAGTACCTACAAAGGATGACAAGCCGGAAAGGATCTGCAGATGATATCAAGATGTGTTTTCTTAATTATTGAAATTCGTTAGATAATCCTGATGTTGATGTATAACCACACACGCACGCGCGCACAAACGCGCACACTGAAAACTATGACAGTTGAGCTGTATCCGTCATTAAGTTACAATTAAAAAAAGCCCCCCCCCCTTTTCCATTGGACAACACAAAATGTACTCTGCCACCCCGCAATCTCGCAAAGGAAATGTTTGTTTGTGGCAATCCCTCCCCCAGGCCTCGGGTTCAGTAAACCAAGTGAGACCCACTGGAACTCTAAAGATCTCATTACAGTATCGAGGATGCGATGAGGTGGGCTGTGGGGGGGGGGGGGGGGTTTCTCCCGAGACCTAACGAGATATCAGGGGAGAGAACTAGTTGAAAGAGTCCTTACTTGAAAGAGTTGTCGTTCCTGACACTTGTGTTTTGTTTTTTCGTTGGGTACTTAGCCCGGTTCTTCCAGGCCTAGAAACACGATCTTCTGTTTTCTTCTGTCCATCTGGATTGTTCAAACTGATATGTCCGGTACAAAGCTGGAGAGATGGATTGTATAAAGAAAGGAGATAGAGGACAAGCAAGATGAAAGTGAAACTAATGAGTGCCTCAGCCAAAAGTTTTATTGTTTTCGTTAAAGGTTTCAACGAATGTAGTTCAAAGCATCAAGTCCATAGATTGGGAGTTAACCAGTGCTACTTGACCTTGTGTAATAGACAAAAGTACTTGTCTATATCTTCTTCTTCTTCGTTCTCATTGTTATGTTGCAGCGTTCAAAATGACTAGACCAATATATGAGATGAACTGTTGGAGTGTTCAGATGACTAGACCAATATATGAGATGAACTGTTGGAGTGTTCAGATGACTAGACCAATATATGAGATGAACTGTTGGAGTGTTCAGATGACTAGACCAATATATGAGATGAACTGTTGGAGTGTTCAGAAGACTAGACCAATATATGAGATGAACTGTTGGAGTGTTCAGATGACTAGACCAATATATGAGATGAACTGTTGGAGTGTTCAGATGACTAGACCAATATATGAGATGAATTGTTGGAGTGTTCAGATGACTAGACCAATATATGAGATGAACTGTTGGAGTGTTCAGATGATTAGACCAATATATGAGATGAACTGTTGGAGTGTTCAGATGACTAGACAAATATATGAGATGAACTGTTGGAGTGTTCAGATGACTAGACCAATATATGAGATGAACTGTTGGAGTGTTCAGATGACTAGACCAATATATGAGATGAACTGTTGGAGTGTTCAGATGACTAGACCAATATATGAGATGAACTGTTGGAGTGTTCAGATGACTAGACCAATATATGAGATGAACTGTTGGAGTGTTCAGATGACTAGACCAATATATGAGATGAACTGTTGCAGCGTTCAGATGACTAGACCAATATAGGAGATGAACTGTTGCAGCGTCCAGATGACTGCGCAGTGGTTTCCAAATCAGGGAGCTCTCCATATAGTTTTCTTTCTATTGGGGTGTTTTGAGGCCAGTGTCTTGTACGGGCCTCTTGGTAAAGAGAGCAGTTTTGATGGACATGGTCAGTATTCTCTGGTGACACTCTACACGGTCAGATTTCACTGGTTCCAATTTTGAGCTTCCGGTACATGTGTAGTCGCATTCTGTTGTGTCCGGTCCTGAGTCGAAGATTAGACGTTGATCTTGTCGGGATAGCTTATAGTCAGCGTCATCTTTCTTGTGATTTGGATGAGAGCTCGTACAGTCCTCATTTATTTTATTACTATTAGTTTCTTCATTTCTTCTGGATAGAGTGCAATGTTTAGTTGTGTGTTTGTTCTCCCACTCTTGGCGAGTGTGTCAGCCTTCTCGTTTCCTTCTAATTGTATATGTGCTGGTATCCATTGAATGACAGGTTGTTTTGTTGTTGTTTTTTTTATTGCTGTTGTTGTTGAGCTGCCCATATCTAATTTCATGTAAAATTTTCTTTTCTGAAAGCGAAAAATCTCATTTTTAAAATTATTTATGCAAGCAGTTTTTTCTATAAAATTAAACCACATGTACATCTATTTACTATTAATAGTAACAAACACTTGAGGCTCTGTATTGGGGGAGTACGAGGTGTACCATAGTTTTAACACATTTATGCAAACGGTTTTTAGATTTTTTGTAAAAAAAAAAAAAATTTGTTTAACTAATGGACACATACGATACTTTTTTTTTTACGGAAATGTTTTATTCTTGAAGAATAAGAGATTGGCCCGTTACAAACTAATTAGATTAATTAGATATTCATTATAAGACATCAGTTAGGTCAGGTTTACATCTAACTTCACATTCACTTTCACCTATCCTTTTGTCTGCTGGACCGCTGGGGCACCACACAAGATCTGTTAACCTTTTTCTTCATTATTTTTGTCATTTGTCTTTGATAGAATTTCATTCTGATAATATTGAAACCTGCCTTTTTACCTGCCTTGGTGGACCACTTCGGGGGCCAATTTTCAGTTTGTGTTTCCACACAATCTGTCTTTGTAACCTTATTTTTTTTTTGTTTATTCATTTTTTATATTATTTCTTTCAGTAGATACATATCAGCTGCGCCCGTGGATTTGTTTTCTGGCTATATTTTTTTTTTTTAAGGCCAAACCCCCACCCTTTTTTTTTGTTTTGTAATAAACGGGCCACATTTTAACGATCAACCTAACCTACTTTTTAGCATGTGAATGAGTGTATCTCTTACAATGACATTTCACGGCCCGCTTTCTGTGTTCTTTGCTCTCTCTTTCGCTCTCTGAAACCCCATTTTGTTTTTGTTTTTAACCTGTGCCATACTCTCCAACATAGACTTTTGACTTGATTTTGGAATGACCCACTTTGGGAGCACCTTTTACGTATCCGCTCCCCCCACCCCAAGTCCTTCGTACACTCTTTGAGTTTTATATTTCGACCTTGACTCCCCTCTTTTGATACGTTTGTTTTTATTTATGTATTTATTTTGCAACTTCTAATCTTAATGTAAGCCATGAAGGGTGTGAGACGCCGAATACATTTCTTCATACCATCAGTTTCAGGCCTACATAAAAGATAACGCATTTACCAAAGGCTCCTAATGAATGCCCTTCCCCTGTCTACATGTCTAATGCTATTCTGTTCTGATAATACAAAGAAATATCCATTTGGTTTCATGTATTGTCATCGTTTATCTCGCCTTATTTTTATGTAGCGAAATGACTATTTATCTTTTTGTTGCTATTAGTAGTATTTTTTTTTAAATATGCTCTCTCTCTCTCTCTCTCTCTCTCTCTCTCTCCCTCCCTCTCAAAAAAGAAAAAAGACATAAGATCTCTCTTATTAATGCTATTAGGATGTTTTTTTGTTTTTTTTTTAGACCGCGTTTCAAAGGAAGCGGAAATAAGGAATCTAAAATAAAAAAGTAGACTTAGGGAAAAAGAAGAAAAATGTTATAAGAATACGAATTTGTGATCGTTTTTCAATGCTTCGTAGATCTCTCTAGACTGGTGAGGGACAAGGGAGGGATGGGAATGGGGGAAATTGTATATAATTTTTTAATGTAACCTTTCATTAGTTACCAAGAAAAAAAAATCGCTTAAACGGTTGCATAAAGAAGATAGTGTCTTTTTAAAAAAGTACACCTTTAAAGATTTACCTGTTCATTTTGTGTTTGACACTTTAACTTGTTTTCTTTATTCAAACTACGGTATCATTGTGTTTTACATCGGATACTCACAAATTCTTCATTTCGAGAAACATTTGCTTCGCGCCCGTCTTATTCCAGCTGTCATCTCCGCTGCTGGACATTTATAATGTAAAATAAATGATCTAGGTAAACAACAAACAAAAGTGAAAGACCCTTTAAATGAAACTGTACTCACTCCAAGAAACGTTTGATGTCTTTGTCTGCACATTGAGTCAAGTGATGACATGTCAGTGTCGGTATTTTTCTGTCTTAACATATGTGCTTCGTGTTCTACTCTCAACAGGAGGTCAGAACATCCTGCGATGTGGCTCAACCTTACATGTCTAGATCTTTACATGAATTTACGTGATTAAAAAACCCCGCAAAAACAGAAAATTCGTGTCAACTTTTTGGTTCAACTGTTTCACGACTATTGTGTATGCCAGTGTTTCTCAAATTTCTGCCAGTGGCGCCCCTCTAAACGAACAAAAATTTGTTTCGCTCCCCCCTTAACTAACTTGGTGTCTGGGAGAGTGATGAAGCTCTAACATAGAGGTCTGGGAGAGTGATGAAGCTCTAACTTGGAGTCTGGGAGAGTGATGAAGCTCTAACATTGAGGTCTGTTAGAGTTTCAAGTAGGAATGAAAACAAAAAGAAACTTCAAGACATAGAATTTGAACACAATTTTCCGATTTTTTTCTTTGCAAATACATGGGGTCGTGGTGACTGGGTGGTTAGGTGATCGGCTTCCGAACATGGGTTTGAATCTCGGTGAAGATTGGGATTTTGAATTTTGGAATTTTAGAGCGCCCCTGAGTCCACCAACTCTAATGGGTGCCTGTCTTTAGTTGAGGCAAGTAGAGGCGGCTGCTCGTTGTTCTGCTCGTTAACTGTTGGCCAAAGAAAAAGATGACCTTAACATCATCTGCCCAACAGATAGCATTGTCTGAAGAGAAATTTTTTTTTTTTATTTCCATTTACAAAATGTTTAGAATTCAATCTCATTATAATGATCTAGGGTTAGTTAATATGTTTAGTCTTGTGTTTAAGGAAATTTAGTTTTTTTTATAACTTTTTAGTCTTTTGAATACTCGAAAAAAAATTGGAAAAGCAACGGGATACCTCCTTTCAATCAGCAAGAGAGTCTCGGGGAGCGCCCTAAGCTCCCCCAGAGGGGTACGTGGCGTGGCCTCAGGCGCCAGGTGTTTTCCAGCAATCTGTAGTCCAGAATATCCTTCTCGTCTACAGCCTACTTGTTCTCATAGTAAGAAGAGCGTATGTCTAAAAGGTCTCACTAAAAAGGGGTTGTGACGGCCATTGCGCATATCAAATGAAGTTGACAGTAAAAAGGTCTCAACTTCGATGCGCGGAACATGTAGTCCGCATGCCAGACAACCGCCTTCCCTAACGACTTCTGTACTGGGAGTTGCGCGCAGGAAAGCGCACCCAGGGAGGTCAATACAAGCGCTACAAAGACTCTTTCAAGAGCTCCATCAATGAATGCGATATCGACATTCACGGCTGGGAAGCACTAGTTCTCGATCGCTCCTCATGGCGTGAAGCTGTGAGTCTCGGAGTCTCGAGATGTGAAGCAAGAAGAGTGGCCAGGGCGAACTAGCGCCGAACCAACAGAGAGAAAAGCAGGCCTATCTGCAACTCACCTAGCCCACCCATGCCACGTAAGCGGCCGGCTTTTTAAAGAAAGGAATGGACTATAAAGTCATCTTCGAGTCCATAGGCAATGAGAAATGTGTTCATCTTGGACCAAGAAAGAGGAGCTACAAATACAAGAAGCATTGGAGGAACTTCAAGTTCACGTTTGTCTGAATGGACGTGATCGTTGACAAATGCTCTTCGTGTTAAGTAAGATGTCTTGTCGAGGAATTTCGTCATCAAAGTCATCTAATCCCTTGAGTTCCTTATTCTTCAACTAAATTTCTGAGGCAAGTGGTCAAATGTTAAATATGCAATGATTTACATTAGAACCTTAAAAACACGACTCCAAGACTGATAGGACCTTAAAAACATGACTCCAAGACTGATAGGACCTTAAAAACATGACTCCAAGACTGATAGGACCTTAAAAACATGACTCCAAGACTGATAGGACCTTAAAAACATGACTCCAAGACTGATAGGACCTTAAAAACATGACTCCAAGACTGATAGGACCTTAAAAACATGACTCCAAGACTGATAGGACCTTAAAAACATGACTCCAAGACTGAAAGGACCTTAAAAACATGACTCCAAGACTGATAGGACCTTAAAAACATGACTCCAAGACTGATAGGACCTTAAAAACAAGACACCAAGACTGATAGGACCTTAAAAACATGACTCCAAGACTGATAGGACATTAAAAACAAGACTCCAAGACCGATAGGACCTTAAAAACAGGACTCCAAGAACACCAACTTTTGAACTTGTAAAACTATGCCCGTTTCGATGTAGCAATACAAGTCTATGAGATGTTTCAATCTAGTACAAGTCTATGAGATGTTTCAATCTAGTACAAGTCTATGAGTTGTTTCAATCTAGTACAAGTCTATGAGATGTTTCAATCTAGTACAAGTCTATGAGTTGTTTCAATCTAGTACAAATCTATGAGATGTTTCAATCTAGTACAAGTCTATGAGTTGTTTCAATCTAGTACAAGTCTATGAGATGTTTCAATCTAGTACAAGTCTATGAGATGTTTCAATCTAGTACAAGTCTATGAGATGTTTCAATTTAGTATAAGTCTATGAGATGTTTCAATCGAGTACAAGTCTATGAGATGTTTAAATCTAGTACAAGTCTATGAGATGTTTCAATCTAGTACAAGTCTATGAGATGTTTAAATCTAGTACAAGTCTATGAGTTGTTTCAATGTGGTGCAAGTCTATGAGTTGTTTCAATCTAGTACAAGTCTATGAGATGTTTCAATCTAGTATTAGTCTATGAGATGTGTCAATCTAGTACAAGTCTATGAGATGTTTCAATCTAGTATAAGTCTATGATATGTTTCAATGTGGTGCAAGTCTATGAGTTGTTTCAATCTAGTACAAGTCTATGAGTTGTTTCAATCTTGTATAAGTCTATGAGATGTTTCAATCTAGTACAAGTCTATGAGTTGTTTCAATCTAGTACAAGTCTATGAGATGTTTCAATCTAGTACAAGTCTATGAGTTGTTTCAATCTAGTATAAGTCTATGAGATGTTTCAATCTAGTACAAGTTTACGAGATGTTTCAATGTGGTACAAGTCTATGAGATGTTTCAATCTAGTACAAGTCTATGAGTTGTTTCAATCTAGTACAAGTCTATGAGATGTTTCAATCTAGTACAAGTCTATGAGTTGTTTCAATCTAGTACAAGTCTCTGAGATGTTTCAATCTAGTACAAGTCTATGAGATGTTTCAATGTGGTACAAGTCTATGAGATGTTTCAATCTAGTACAAGTCTATGAGATGTTTCAATCTAGTACAAGTCTATAAGATGTTTCAATCTAGTACAAGTCTATGAGATGTTTCAATTTAGTATAAGTCTATGAGATGTTTCAATCGAGTACAAGTCTATGAGTTGTTTCAATCTTGTATAAGTCTATGAGATGTTTCAATGTGGTACAAGTCTATGAGTTGTTTCAATCTAGTACAAGTCTATGAGTTGTTTCAATCTAGTACAAGTCTATGAGATGTTTCAATGTGTTACAAGTCTATGAGATGTTTCAATGTGGTACAAGTCTATGAGTTGTTTCAATCTAGTACAAGTCTATGAGTTGTTTCAATCTAGTACAAGTCAATGAGATGTTTCAATGTGGTGCAATTCTATGAGTTGTTTCAATCTAGTACAAGTCTATGAGTTGTTTCAATCTAGTACAAGTCTATGAGATGTTTCAATCTAGTACAAGTCTATGAGTTGTTTCAATCTAGTACAAGTCTATGAGTTGTTTCAATCTAGTACAAGTCTATGAGTTGTTTCAATCTAGTACAAGTCTATGAGTTGTTTCAATCTAGTATAAGTCTATGAGTTGTTTAAATCTAGTACAAGTCTATAAGATGTTTCAATCTAGTACAAGTCTATGAGTTGTTTCAATCTAGTACAAGTCTATGAGATGTTTCAATCTAGTACAAGTCTATGAGATGTTTAAATCTAGTACAAGTCTATGAGATGTTTCAATCTAGTACAAGTCTATGAGGTGTTTAAATCTAGTACAAGTCTATGAGATGTTTCAATCGAGTACAAGTCTATGAGTTGTTTCAATCTTGTATAAGTCTATGAGATGTTTCAATCTAGTACAAGTCTATGAGTTGTTTCAATCTAGTACAAGTCTATGAGTTGTTTCAATCTAGTACAAGTCTATGAGATGTTTCAATGTGGTACAAGTCTATGAGATGTTTCAATGTGGTACAAGTCTATGAGTTGTTTCAATCTAGTACAAGTCTATGAGTTGTTTCAATCTAGTACAAGTCTATGAGATGTTTCAATCGAGTACAAGTCTATGAGATGTTTAAATCTAGTACAAGTCTATGAGATGTTTCAATCTAGTACAAGTCTATGAGATGTTTAAATCTAGTACAAGTCTATGAGTTGTTTCAATGTGGTGCAAGTCTATGAGTTGTTTCAATCTAGTACAAGTCTATGAGATGTTTCAATCTAGTATTAGTCTATGAGATGTTTCAATCTAGTACAAGTCTATGAGATGTTTCAATCTAGTACAAGTCTATGAGATGTTTCAATCTAGTACAAGTCTATGAGATGTTTCAATTTAGTATAAGTCTATGAGATGTTTCAATCGAGTACAAGTCTATGAGATGTTAAAATCTAGTACAAGTCTATGAGATGTTTCAATCTAGTACAAGTCTATGAGATGTTTCAATCTAGTACAAGTCTATGAGTTGTTTCAATGTGGTGCAAGTCTATGAGTTGTTTCAATCTAGTACAAGTCTATGAGATGTTTCAATCTAGTATTAGTCTATGAGATGTTTCAATCTAGTACAAGTCTATGAGATGTTTCAATCTAGTATAAGTCTATGATATGTTTCAATGTGGTGCAAGTCTATGAGTTGTTTCAATCTAGTATAAGTCTATGAGTTGTTTCAATCTTGTATAAGTCTATAAGATGTTTCAATCTAGTACAAGTCTATGAGATGTTTCAATCTAGTACAAGTCTATGAGTTGTTTCAATCTAGTATAAGTCTATGAGATGTTTCAATCTAGTACAAGTCTACGAGATGTTTCAATGTGGTACAAGTCTATGAGATGTTTCAATCTAGTACAAGTCTATGAGTTGTTTCAATCTAGTACAAGTCTATGAGATGTTTCAATCTAGTACAAGTCTATGAGTTGTTTCAATCTAGTACAAGTCTCTGAGATGTTTCAATCTAGTACAAGTCTATGAGATGTTTCAATGTGGTACAAGTCTATGAGATGTTTCAATCTAGTACAAGTGTATGAGATGTTTCAATCTAGTACAAGTCTATAAGATGTTTCAATCTAGTACAAGTCTATGAGATGTTTCAATTTAGTATAAGTCTATGAGATGTTTCAATCGAGTACAAGTCTATGAGTTGTTTCAATCTTGTATAAGTCTATGAGATGTTTCAATGTGGTACAAGTCTATGAGTTGTTTCAATCTAGTACAAGTCTATGAGTTGTTTCAATCTAGTACAAGTCTATGAGATGTTTCAATGTGTTACAAGTCTATGAGATGTTTCAATGTGGTACAAGTCTATGAGTTGTTTCAATCTAGTACAAGTCTATGAGTTGTTTCAATCTAGTACAAGTCAATGAGATGTTTCAATGTGGTGCAATTCTATGAGTTGTTTCAATCTAGTACAAGTCTATGAGTTGTTTCAATCTAGTACAAGTCTATGAGATGTTTCAATCTAGTACAAGTCTATGAGTTGTTTCAATCTAGTACAAGTCTATGAGTTGTTTCAATCTAGTACAAGTCTATGAGTTGTTTCAATCTAGTACAAGTCTATGAGTTGTTTCAATCTAGTATAAGTCTATGAGTTGTTTAAATCTAGTACAAGTCTATGAGATGTTTCAATGTGGTGCAAGTCTATGAGTTGTTTCAATCTAGTACAAGTCTATGAGTAGTTTCAATCTAGTACAAGTCTATGAGATGTTTCAATCTAGTACAAGTCTATGAGTTGTTTCAATCTAGTACAAGTCTATGAGATGTTTCAATCTAGTACAAGTCTATGAGATGTTTCAATCTAGTACAAGTCTATGAGTTGTTTCAATCTAGTACAAGTCTATGAGATGTTTCAATCTAGTACAAGTCTATGAGATGTTTAAATCTAGTACAAGTCTATGAGATGTTTCAATCTAGTACAAGTCTATGAGGTGTTTAAATCTAGTACAAGTCTATTAGATGTTTCAATCGAGTACAAGTCTATGAGTTGTTTCAATCTTGTATAAGTCTATGAGATGTTTCAATCTAGTACAAGTCTATGAGTTGTTTCAATCTAGTACAAGTCTATGAGTTGTTTCAATCTAGTACAAGTCTATGAGATGTTTCAATCTAAAATTAGTCTATAAGTTGTTTCAATCTAGTACAAGTCTATGAGATGTTTCAATGTGGTACAAGTCTATGAGATGTTTCAATGTGGTACAAGTCTATGAGTTGTTTCAATCTAGTACAAGTCTATGAGTTGTTTCAATCTAGTACAAGTCTATGAGATGTTTCAATCGAGTACAAGTCTATGAGATGTTTAAATCTAGTACAAGTCTATGAGATGTTTCAATCTAGTACAAGTCTATGAGATGTTTAAATCTAGTACAAGTCTATGAGTTGTTTCAATGTGGTGCAAGTCTATGAGTTGTTTCAATCCAGTACAAGTCTATGAGATGTTTCAATCTAGTATTAGTCTATGAGATGTTTCAATCTAGTACAAGTCTATGAGATGTTTCAATCTAGTACAAGTCTATGAGATGTTTCAATCTAGTACAAGTCTATGAGATGTTTCAATTTAGTATAAGTCTATGAGATGTTTCAATCGAGTACAAGTCTATGAGATGTTTAAATCTAGTACAAGTCTATGAGATGTTTCAATCTAGTACAAGTCTATGAGATGTTTAAATCTAGTACAAGTCTATGAGTTGTTTCAATGTGGTGCAAGTCTATGAGTTGTTTCAATCTAGTACAAGTCTATGAGATGTTTCAATCTAGTATTAGTCTATGAGATGTTTCAATCTAGTACAAGTCTATGAGATGTTTCAATCTAGTATAAGTCTATGATATGTTTCAATGTGGTGCAAGTCTATGAGTTGTTTCAATCTAGTACAAGTCTATGAGTTGTTTCAATCTTGTATAAGTCTATGAGATGTTTCAATCTAGTACAAGTCTATGAGATGTTTCAATCTAGTACTAGTCTATGAGTTGTTTCAATCTAGTATAAGTCTATGAGATGTTTCAATCTAGTACAAGTCTACGAGATGTTTCAATGTGGTACAAGTCTATGAGATGTTTCAATCTAGTACAAGTCTATGAGTTGTTTCAATCTAGTACAAGTCTATGAGATGTTTCAATCTAGTACAAGTCTATGAGTTGTTTCAATCTAGTACAAGTCTCTGAGATGTTTCAATCTAGTACAAGTCTATGAGATGTTTCAATGTGGTACAAGTCTATGAGATGTTTCAATCTAGTACAAGTCTATAAGATGTTTCAATCTAGTACAAGTCTATGAGATGTTTCAATCTAGTACAAGTCTATGAGATGTTTCAATTTAGTATAAGTCTATGAGATGTTTCAATTGAGTACAAGTCTATGAGTTGTTTCAATCTTGTATAAGTCTATGAGATGTTTCAATGTGGTACAAGTCTATGAGTTGTTTCAATCTAGTACAAGTCTATGAGTTGTTTCAATCTAGTACAAGTCTATGAGATGTTTCAATCTAAAATTAGTCTAAGAGTTGTTTCAATCTAGTACAAGTCTATGAGATGTTTCAATGTGTCACAAGTCTATGAGATGTTTCAATGTGGTACAAGTCTATAAGTTGTTTCAATCTAGTACAAGTCTATGAGTTGTTTCAATCTAGTACAAGTCAATGAGATGTTTCAATCTAGTACAAGTCTATGAGATGTTTCAATCTAGTACAAGTCTATGAGTTGTTTCAATCTAGTACAAGTCTATGAGTTGTTTCAATCTAGTACAAGTCTATGAGTCGTTTTAATCTAGTACAAGTCTATGAGTTCTTTCAATCTAGTACAAGTCTATGAGTTGTTTCAATCTAGTATAAGTCTATGAGTTGTTTCAATCTAGTACAAGTCTATGAGATGTTTCAATGTGGTGCAAATCTATGAGTTGTTTCAATCTAGTACAAGTCTACGAGATGTTTCAATGTGGTACAAGTCTATGAGATGTTTCAATCTAGTACAAGTCTATGAGTTGTTTCAATCTAGTACAAGTCTATGAGATGTTTCAATCTAGTACAAGTCTATGAGTTGTTTCAATCTAGTACAAGTCTCTGAGATGTTTCAATCTAGTACAAGTCTATGAGATGTTTCAATGTGGTACAAGTCTATGAGATGTTTCAATCTAGTACAAGTCTATGAGATGTTTTAATCTAGTACAAGTCTATAAGATGTTTCAATCTAGTACAAGTCTATGAGATGTTTCAATTTAGTATAAGTCTATGAGATGTTTCAATCGAGTACAAGTCTATGAGTTGTTTCAATCTTGTATAAGTCTATGAGATGTTTCAATGTGGTACAAGTCTATGAGTTGTTTCAATCTAGTACAAGTCTATGAGTTGTTTCAATCTAGTACAAGTCTATGAGATGTTTCAATGTGTTACAAGTCTATGAGATGTTTCAATGTGATACAAGTCTATGAGTTGTTTCAATCTAGTACAAGTCTATGAGTTGTTTCAATCTAGTACACGTCAATGAGATGTTTCAATGTGGTGCAATTCTATGAGTTGTTTCAATCTAGTACAAGTCTATGAGTTGTTTCAATCTAGTACAAGTCTATGAGATGTTTCAATCTAGTACAAGTCTATGAGTTGTTTCAATCTAGTACAAGTCTATGAGTTGTTTCAATCTAGTACAAGTCTATGAGTTGTTTCAATCTAGTACAAGTCTATGAGTTGTTTCAATCTAGTACAAGTCTATGAGATGTTTCAATCTAGTACAAGTCTATGAGTTGTTTCAATCTAGTACAAGTCTATGAGATGTTTCAATCTAGTACAAGTCTATGAGATGTTTCAATCTAGTACAAGTCTATGAGTTGTTTCAATCTAGTACAAGTCTATGAGATGTTTCAATCTAGTACAAGTCTATGAGATGTTTAAATCTAGTACAAGTCTATGAGATGTTTCAATCTAGTACAAGTCTATGAGGTGTTTAAATCTAGTACAAGTCTATTAGATGTTTCAATCGAGTACAAGTCTATGAGTTGTTTCAATCTTGTATAAGTGTATGAGATGTTTCAATCTAGTACAAGTCTATGAGTTGTTTCAATCTAGTACAAGTCTATGAGTTGTTTCAATCTAGTACAAGTCTATGAGATGTTTCAATCTAAAATTAGTCTATAAGTTGTTTCAATCTAGTACAAGTCTATGAGATGTTTCAATGTGGAACAAGTCTATGAGATGTTTCAATGTGGTACAAGTCTATGAGTTGTTTCAATCTAGTACAAGTCTATGAGTTGTTTCAATCTAGTACAAGTCTATGAGATGTTTCAATCGAGTACAAGTCTATGAGATGTTTAAATCTAGTACAAGTCTATGAGATGTTTCAATCTAGTACAAGTCTATGAGATGTTTAAATCTAGTACAAGTCTATGAGTTGTTTCAATGTGGTGCAAGTCTATGAGTTGTTTCAATCCAGTACAAGTCTATGAGATGTTTCAATCTAGTATTAGTCTATGAGATGTTTCAATCTAGTACAAGTCTATGAGATGTTTCAATCTAGTACAAGTCTATGAGATGTTTCAATCTAGTACAAGTCTATGAGATGTTTCAATTTAGTATAAGTCTATGAGATGTTTCAATCGAGTACAAGTCTATGAGATGTTTAAATCTAGTACAAGTCTATGAGATGTTTCAATCTAGTACAAGTCTATGAGATGTTTAAATCTAGTACAAGTCTATGAGTTGTTTCAATGTGGTGCAAGTCTATGAGTTGTTTCAATCTAGTACAAGTCTATGAGATGTTTCAATCTAGTATTAGTCTATGAGATGTTTCAATCTAGTACAAGTCTATGAGATGTTTCAATCTAGTATAAGTCTATGATATGTTTCAATGTGGTGCAAGTCTATGAGTTGTTTCAATCTAGTACAAGTCTATGAGTTGTTTCAATCTTGTATAAGTCTATGAGATGTTTCAATCTAGTACAAGTCTATGAGTTGTTTCAATCTAGTATAAGTCTATGAGATGTTTCAATCTAGTACAAGTCTACGAGATGTTTCAATGTGGTACAAGTCTATGAGATGTTTCAATCTAGTACAAGTCTATGAGTTGTTTCAATCTAGTACAAGTCTATGAGATGTTTCAATCTAGTACAAGTCTATGAGTTGTTTCAATCTAGTACAAGTCTCTGAGATGTTTCAATCTAGTACAAGTCTATGAGATGTTTCAATGTGGTACAAGTCTATGAGATGTTTCAATCTAGTACAAGTCTATGAGATGTTTCAATCTAGTACAAGTCTATGAGATGTTTCAATCTAGTACAAGTCTATGAGATGTTTCAATTTAGTATAAGTCTATGAGATGTTTCAATTGAGTACAAGTCTATGAGTTGTTTCAATCTTGTATAAGTCTATGAGATGTTTCAATGTGGTACAAGTCTATGAGTTGTTTCAATCTAGTACAAGTCTATGAGTTTTTTCAATCTAGTACAAGTCTATGAGATGTTTCAATCTAAAATTAGTCTATGAGTTGTTTCAATCTAGTACAAGTCTATGAGATGTTTCAATGTGTTACAAGTCTATGAGATGTTTCAATGTGGTACAAGTCTATGAGTTGTTTCAATCTAGTACAAGTCTATGAGTTGTTTCAATCTAGTACAAGTCAATGAGATGTTTCAATCTAGTACAAGTCTATGAGATGTTTCAATCTAGTACAAGTCTATGAGTTGTTTCAATCTAGTACAAGTCTATGAGTTGTTTCAATCTAGTACAATTCTATGAGTCGTTTTAATCTAGTACAAGTCTATGAGTTCTTTCAATCTAGTACAAGTCTATGAGTTGTTTCAATTTAGTATAAGTCTATGAGTTGTTTCAATCTAGTACAAGTCTATGAGATGTTTCAATGTGGTGCAAATCTATGAGTTGTTTCAATCTAGTACAAGTCTATGAGTTGTTTCAATCTAGTACAAGTCTATGAGATGTTTCAATCTAGTACAAGTCTATGAGATGTTTCAATCTAGTACAAGTCTATGAGATGTTTCAATCTAGTACAAGTCTATGAGTTGTTTCAATCTAGTACAAGTCTATGAGTTGTTTCAATCTAGTACAAGTCTATGAGTCGTTTTAATCTAGTACAAGTCTATGAGTTCTTTCAATCTAGTACAAGTCTATGAGTTGTTTCAATCTAGTATAAGTCTATGAGTTGTTTCAATCTAGTACAAGTCTATGAGATGTTTCAATGTGGTGCAAATCTATGAGTTGTTTCAATCTAGTACAAGTCTATGAGTTGTTTCAATCTAGTACAAGTCTATGAGATGTTTCAATCTAGTACAAGTTTATGAGTTGTTTCAATCTAGTACAAGTCTATGAGATGTTTCAATCTAGTACAAGTCTATGAGATGTTTCAATCTAGTACAAGTCTATGAGTTGTTTCAATCTAGTACAAGTCTATGAGATGTTTCAATCTAGTACAAGTCTATGAGATGTTTAAATCTAGTACAAGTCTATGAGATGTTTCAATCTAGTACAAGTCTATGAGATGTTTAAATCTAGTACAAGTCTATGAGATGTTTCAATCGAGTACAAGTCTATGAGTTGTTTCAATCTTGTATAAGTCTATGAGATGTTTCAATCTAGTACAAGTCTATGAGATGTTTCAATCTAGTACAAGTCTATGAGTTGTTTCAATCTAGTACAAGTCTATGAGATGTTTCAATCTAAAATTAGTCTATAAGTTGTTTCAATCTAGTACAAGTCTATGAGATGTTTAAATCTAGTACAAGTCTATGAGTTGTTTCAATGTGGTGCAAGTCTATGAGTTGTTTCAATCTAGTACAAGTCTATGAGATGTTTCAATCTAGTATTAGTCTATGAGATGTTTCAATCTAGTACAAGTCTATGAGATGTTTCAATCTAGTATAAGTCTATGATATGTTTCAATGTGGTGTAAGTCTATGAGTTGTTTCAATCTAGTACAAGTCTATGAGTTGTTTCAATCTTGTATAAGTCTATGAGATGTTTCAATCTAGTACAAGTCTATGAGATGTTTCAATCTAGTACAAGTCTATGAGTTGTTTCAATCTAGTATAAGTCTATGAGATGTTTCAATCTAGTACAAGTCTACGAGATGTTTCAATGTGGTACAAGTCTATGAGATGTTTCAATCTAGTACAAGTCTATGAGTTGTTTCAATCTAGTACAAGTCTATGAGATGTTTCAATCTAGTACAAGTCTATGAGTTGTTTCAATCTAGTACAAGTCTCTGAGATGTTTCAATCTAGTACAAGTCTATGAGATGTTTCAATGTGGTACAAGTCTATGAGATGTTTCAATCTAGTACAAGTCTATGAGAAGTTTCAATCTAGTACAAGTCTATGAGATGTTTCAATCTAGTACAAGTCTATGAGATGTTTCAATTTAGTATAAGTCTATGAGATGTTTCAATTGAGTACAAGTCTATAAGTTGTTTCAATCTTGTATAAGTCTATGAGATGTTTCAATGTGGTACAAGTCTATGAGTTGTTTCAATCTAGTACAAGTCTATGAGTTGTTTCAATCTAGTACAAGTCTATGAGATGTTTCAATCTAAAATTAGTCTATGAGTTGTTTCAATCTAGTACAAGTCTATGAGATGTTTCAATGTGTTACAAGTCTATGAGATGTTTCAATGTGGTACAAGTCTATGAGTTGTTTCAATCTAGTACAAGTCTATGAGTTGTTTCAATCTAGTACAAGTCAATGAGATGTTTCAATCTAGTACAAGTCTATGAGATGTTTCAATCTAGTACAAGTCTATGAGTTGTTTCAATCTAGTACAAGTCTATGAGTTGTTTCAATCTAGTACAAGTCTATGAGTCGTTTTAATCTAGTACAAGTCTATGAGTTCTTTCAATCTAGTACAAGTCTATGAGTTGTTTCAATCTAGTATAAGTCTATGAGTTGTTTCAATCTAGTACAAGTCTATGAGATGTTTCAATGTGGTGCAAATCTATGAGTTGTTTCAATCTAGTACAAGTCTATGAGTTGTTTCAATCTAGTACAAGTCTATGAGATGTTTCAATCTAGTACAAGTCTATGAGATGTTTCAATCTAGTACAAGTCTATGAGATGTTTCAATCTAGTACAAGTCTATGAGTTGTTTCAATCTAGTACAAGTCTATGAGTTGTTTCAATCTAGTACAAGTCTATGAGTCGTTTTAATCTAGTACAAGTCTATGAGTTCTTTCAATCTAGTACAAGTCTATGAGTTGTTTCAATCTAGTATAAGTCTATGAGTTGTTTCAATCTAGTACAAGTCTATGAGATGTTTCAATGTGGTGCAAATCTATGAGTTGTTTCAATCTAGTACAAGTCTATGAGTTGTTTCAATCTAGTACAAGTCTATGAGATGTTTCAATCTAGTACAAGTTTATGAGTTGTTTCAATCTAGTACAAGTCTTTGAGATGTTTCAATCTAGTACAAGTCTATGAGATGTTTCAATCTAGTACAAGTCTATGAGTTGTTTCAATCTAGTACAAGTCTATGAGATGTTTCAATCTAGTACAAGTCTATGAGATGTTTAAATCTAGTACAAGTCTATGAGATGTTTCAATCTAGTACAAGTCTATGAGATGTTTAAATCTAGTACAAGTCTATGAGATGTTTCAATCGAGTACAAGTCTATGAGTTGTTTCAATCTTGTATAAGTCTATGAGATGTTTCAATCTAGTACAAGTCTATGAGTTGTTTCAATCTAGTACAAGTCTATGAGTTGTTTCAATCTAGTACAAGTCTATGAGATGTTTCAATCTAAAATTAGTCTATAAGTTGTTTCAATCTAGTACAAGTCTATGAGATGTTTCAATGTGGTACAAGTCTATGAGATGTTTCAATGTGGTACAAGTCTATGAGTTGTTTCAATCTAGTACAAGTCTATGAGTTGTTTCAATCTAGTACAAGTCTATGAGATGTTTCAATGTGGTGCAAGTCTATGAGTTGTTTCAATCTAGTACAAGTCTATGAGTTGTTTCAATCTAGTACAAGTCTATGAGATGTTTCAATCTAGTACAAGTCTATGAGATGTTTCAATCTAGTACAAGTCTATGAGTTGTTTCAATCTAGTACAAGTCTATGAGTTGTTTCAATCTAGTACAAGTCTATGAGTTGTTTCAATCTAGTATAAGTCTATGAGTTGTTTCAATCTAGTACAAGTCTATGAGATGTTTCAATGTGGTGCAAGTCTATGAGTTGTTTCAATCTAGTACAAGTCTATGAGTTGTTTCAATCTAGTACAAGTCTATGAGATGTTTCAATCTAGTACAAGTCTATGAGTTGTTTCAATCTAGTACAAGTCTATAAGATGTTTCAATCTAGTACAAGTCTATGAGTTGTTTCAATCTAGTACAAGTCTATGAGATGTTTCATACTAGTACAAGTCTATGAGATGTTTCAATCTAGTACAAGTCTATGAGATGTTTCAATCTAGTACAAGTCTATGAGATGTTTCAAACTAGTACAAGTCTATGAGATGTTTCAGTCTAGTACAAGTCTATGAGATGTTTCAATCTAGTACAAGTCTATGAGTTGTTTCAATCTAGTACAAGTCTATGAGATGTTTCAATGTGGTACAAGTCTATGAGATGTTTCAATCTAGTACAAGTCTATGAGATGTTTCAATCTAGTACAAGTCTATGAGATGTTTAAATCTAGTACAAGTCTATGAGATGTTTCAATCTAGTACAAGTCTATGAGATGTTTCAATCTAGTACAAGTCTATGAGATGTTTCAATCTAGTACAAGTCTATGAGTTGTTTCAATCTAGTACAAGTCTATGAGATGTTTCAATCTAGTACAAGTCTATGAGATGTTTCAAACTAGTACAAGTCTATGAGATGTTTTAGTCTAGTACAAGTCTATGAGATGTTTCAATCTAGTACAAGTCTATGAGATGTTTCAATCTAGTACAAGTCTATGAGATGTTTCAATCTAGTACAAGTCTATGAGATGTTTCAATCTAGTACAAGTCTATGAGTTGTTTCAATCTAGTACAAGTCTATGAGATGTTTCAATCTAGTACAAGTCTATGAGATGTTTAAATCTAGTACAAGTCTATGAGATGTTTCAATCTAGTACAAGTCTATGAGATGTTTCAATCTAGTACAAGTCTATGAGATGTTTCAATCTAGTACAAGTTTATGAGATGTTTCAATCTAGTACAAGTCTATGAGATGTTTCAATCTAGTACAAGTCTATGAGATGTTTCAATATAGTACAAGTCTATGAGATGTTTCAATCTAGTACAAGTCTATGAGATGATTCAATCTAGTACAAGTCTATGAGATGTTTCAATCTAGTACAAGTCTATGAGATGTTTAAATCTAGTACAAGTCTATGAGATGTTTCAATCTAGTACAAGTCTATGAGATGTTTCAATCTAGTACAAGTCTATGAGATGTTTTAATCTAGTACAAGTCTATGAGATGTTTCAATCTAGTACAAGTCTATGAGATGTTTCAATCTAGTACAAGTCTATGAGATTTTTCAATCTAGTACAAGTCTATGAGATGTTTCAATGTGGTGCAAGTCTATGAGTTGTTTCAATCTAGTACAAGTCTATGAGATGTTTAAATGTGGTGCAAGTCTATGAGTTGTTTTAATGTAGTACTAGTCTATGAAATGTTTCAATCTAGTACAAGTCTATGAGATGTTTCAATCTTGTACATGTCTATGGGATGTTTCAATGTGGTGCAAGTCTATGAGTTGTTTCAATCTAGTACTAGTCTATGAGATGTTTCAATCTTGTACAAGTCTATGAGATGTTTCAATCTAGTACATTTCTATGAGATGTTTCAATCTAGTACAAGTCTATGAGATGTTTTAATGTGGTGCAAGTCTATGAGTTGTTTCAATCTAGTACTAGTCTATGAGATGTTTCAATCTAGTACAAGTCTATGAGTTGTTTCAATCTAGTACAAGTCTATGAGTTGTTTCAATCTAGTACAAGTCTATGAGATGTTTCAATCTAGTACAGATCTATGAGATGTTTCAATCTAGTACAAGTCTATGAGTTGTTTCAATCTAGTACTAGTCTATGAGATGTTTCAATCTAGTACAAGTCTATGAGATGTTTCAATCTAGTATAAGTCTATGAGATGTTTCAATCTAGTACTAGTCTATGAGATGTTTCAATCTAGTACAAGTCTATGAGATGTTTCAATCTAGTATAAGTCTATGAGATGTTTCAATCTAGTACAAGTCTATGAGTTGTTTCAATCTAGTACAAGTCTATGAGATGTTTCAATGTGGTGCAAGTCTATGAGTTGTTTAAATCTAGTACAAATCTATGAGTTGTTTCAATCTAGTACAAGTCTATGAGTTGTTTCAATCTAGTACAAGTCTATGAGATGTTTCAATCTAGTACAAGTCTATGAGATGTTTCAATCTAGTACAAGTCTATGAGATGTTTCAATCTAGTACAAGTCTATGAGTTGTTTCAATCTAGTACAAGTCTATGAGTTGTTTCAATCTAGTACAAGTCTATGAATTGTTTTAATCTAGTATAAGTCTATGAGTTGTTTCAATCTAGTACAAGTCTATGAGATGTTTCAATGTGGTGCAAGTCTATGAGTTGTTTCAATCTAGTACAAGTCTATGAGTTGTTTCAATCTAGTACAAGTCTATGAGATGTTTCAATCTAGTACAAGTCTATGAGTTGTTTCAATCTAGTACAAGTCTATGAGATGTTTCAATCTAGTACAAGTCTATGAGATGTTTCAATCTAGTACAAGTCTATGAGATGTTTCAATCTAGTACAAGTCTATGAGATGTTTCAATCTAGTACAAGTCTATGAGATGTTTCAATCTAGTACAAGTCTATGAGATGTTTCAATCTAGTACAAGTCTATGAGATGTTTCAATCTAGTACAAGTCTATGAGTTGTTTCAATCTAGTACAAGTCTATGAGATGTTTCAATCTAGTACAAGTCTATGAGATGTTTAAATCTAGTACAAGTCTATGAGATGTTTCAATCTAGTACAAGTCTATGAGATGTTTAAATCTAGTACAAGTCTATGAGATGTTTCAATCTAGTACAAGTCTATGAGATGTTTAAATCTAGTACAAGTCTATGAGATGTTTCAATCTAGTACAAGTCTATGAGATGTTTAAATCTAGTACAAGTCTATGAGATGTTTCAATCTAGTACAAGTCTATGAGATGTTTCAATCTAGTACAAGTCTATGAGATGTTTCAATCTAGTACAAGTCTATGAGATGTTTCAATCTAGTACAAGTCTATGAGATGTTTCAATCTAGTACAAGTCTATGAGATGTTTAAATCTAGTACAAGTCTATGAGATGTTTCAATCTA
Source organism: Biomphalaria sudanica (assembly GCA_036873155.1). Taxonomy (NCBI): domain Eukaryota; kingdom Metazoa; phylum Mollusca; class Gastropoda; family Planorbidae; genus Biomphalaria; species Biomphalaria sudanica. The sequence goes on from JAZGLO010000284.1 coordinate 1,906,311, forward strand.
GTACAAGTCTATGAGATGTTTCAATCTAGTACAAGTCTATGAGATGTTTCAATCTAGTACAAGTCTATGAGATGTTTCAATCTAGTACAAGTCTATGAGATGTTTCAATCTAGTACAAGTCTATGAGATGTTTCAATCTAGTACAAGTCTATGAGATGTTTAAATCTAGTACAAGTCTATGAGATGTTTCAATCTAGTACAAGTCTATGAGATGTTTCAATCTAGTACAAGTCTATGAGATGTTTAAATCTAGTACAAGTCTATGAGATGTTTCAATCTAGTACAAGTCTATGAGATGTTTCAATCTAGTACAAGTCTATGAGATGTTTCAATCTAGTACAAGTCTATGAGATGTTTCAATCTAGTACATGTCTATGGGATGTTTCAATCTAGTACAAGTCTATGAGATGTTTCAATCTAGTACAAGTCTATGAGATGTTTCAATCTAGTACAAGTCTATGAGATGTTTCAATCTAGTACAAGTCTATGAGATGTTTAAATCTAGTACAAGTCTATGAGATGTTTCAATCTAGTACAAGTCTATGAGATGTTTCAATCTAGTACAAGTCTATGAGATGTTTTAATCTAGTACAAGTCTATGAGATGTTTCAATCTAGTACAAGTCTATGAGATGTTTCAATCTAGTACAAGTCTATGAGATTTTTCAATCTAGTACAAGTCTATGAGATGTTTCAATGTGGTGCAAGTCTATGAGTTGTTTCAATCTAGTACAAGTCTATGAGATGTTTAAATGTGGTGCAAGTCTATGAGTTGTTTTAATGTAGTACTAGTCTATGAAATGTTTCAATCTAGTACAAGTCTATGAGATGTTTCAATCTAGTACAAGTCTATGAGTTGTTTCAATCTAGTACAAGTCTATGAGATGTTTCAATCTAGTACAAGTCTATGAGATGTTTCAAACTAGTACAAGTCTATGAGATGTTTTAGTCTAGTACAAGTCTATGAGATGTTTCAATCTAGTACAAGTCTATGAGATGTTTCAATCTAGTACAAGTCTATGAGATGTTTCAATCTAGTACAAGTCTATGAGATGTTTCAATCTAGTACAAGTCTATGAGTTGTTTCAATCTAGTACAAGTCTATGAGATGTTTCAATCTAGTACAAGTCTATGAGATGTTTAAATCTAGTACAAGTCTATGAGATGTTTCAATCTAGTACAAGTCTATGAGATGTTTCAATCTAGTACAAGTCTATGAGATGTTTCAATCTAGTACAAGTTTATGAGATGTTTCAATCTAGTACAAGTCTATGAGATGTTTCAATCTAGTACAAGTCTATGAGATGTTTCAATATAGTACAAGTCTATGAGATGTTTCAATCTAGTACAAGTCTATGAGATGATTCAATCTAGTACAAGTCTATGAGATGTTTCAATCTAGTACAAGTCTATGAGATGTTTAAATCTAGTACAAGTCTATGAGATGTTTCAATCTAGTACAAGTCTATGAGATGTTTCAATCTAGTACAAGTCTATGAGATGTTTTAATCTAGTACAAGTCTATGAGATGTTTCAATCTAGTACAAGTCTATGAGATGTTTCAATCTAGTACAAGTCTATGAGATTTTTCAATCTAGTACAAGTCTATGAGATGTTTCAATGTGGTGCAAGTCTATGAGTTGTTTCAATCTAGTACAAGTCTATGAGATGTTTAAATGTGGTGCAAGTCTATGAGTTGTTTTAATGTAGTACTAGTCTATGAAATGTTTCAATCTAGTACAAGTCTATGAGATGTTTCAATCTTGTACATGTCTATGGGATGTTTCAATGTGGTGCAAGTCTATGAGTTGTTTCAATCTAGTACTAGTCTATGAGATGTTTCAATCTTGTACAAGTCTATGAGATGTTTCAATCTAGTACATTTCTATGAGATGTTTCAATCTAGTACAAGTCTATGAGATGTTTTAATGTGGTGCAAGTCTATGAGTTGTTTCAATCTAGTACTAGTCTATGAGATGTTTCAATCTAGTACAAGTCTATGAGTTGTTTCAATCTAGTACAAGTCTATGAGTTGTTTCAATCTAGTACAAGTCTATGAGATGTTTCAATCTAGTACAGATCTATGAGATGTTTCAATCTAGTACAAGTCTATGAGTTGTTTCAATCTAGTACTAGTCTATGAGATGTTTCAATCTAGTACAAGTCTATGAGATGTTTCAATCTAGTATAAGTCTATGAGATGTTTCAATCTAGTACTAGTCTATGAGATGTTTCAATCTAGTACAAGTCTATGAGATGTTTCAATCTAGTATAAGTCTATGAGATGTTTCAATCTAGTACAAGTCTATGAGTTGTTTCAATCTAGTACAAGTCTATGAGATGTTTCAATGTGGTGCAAGTCTATGAGTTGTTTAAATCTAGTACAAATCTATGAGTTGTTTCAATCTAGTACAAGTCTATGAGTTGTTTCAATCTAGTACAAGTCTATGAGATGTTTCAATCTAGTACAAGTCTATGAGATGTTTCAATCTAGTACAAGTCTATGAGATGTTTCAATCTAGTACAAGTCTATGAGTTGTTTCAATCTAGTACAAGTCTATGAGTTGTTTCAATCTAGTACAAGTCTATGAATTGTTTTAATCTAGTATAAGTCTATGAGTTGTTTCAATCTAGTACAAGTCTATGAGATGTTTCAATGTGGTGCAAGTCTATGAGTTGTTTCAATCTAGTACAAGTCTATGAGTTGTTTCAATCTAGTACAAGTCTATGAGATGTTTCAATCTAGTACAAGTCTATGAGTTGTTTCAATCTAGTACAAGTCTATGAGATGTTTCAATCTAGTACAAGTCTATGAGATGTTTCAATCTAGTACAAGTCTATGAGATGTTTCAATCTAGTACAAGTCTATGAGATGTTTCAATCTAGTACAAGTCTATGAGATGTTTCAATCTAGTACAAGTCTATGAGATGTTTCAATCTAGTACAAGTCTATGAGATGTTTCAATCTAGTACAAGTCTATGAGTTGTTTCAATCTAGTACAAGTCTATGAGATGTTTCAATCTAGTACAAGTCTATGAGATGTTTAAATCTAGTACAAGTCTATGAGATGTTTCAATCTAGTACAAGTCTATGAGATGTTTAAATCTAGTACAAGTCTATGAGATGTTTCAATCTAGTACAAGTCTATGAGATGTTTAAATCTAGTACAAGTCTATGAGATGTTTCAATCTAGTACAAGTCTATGAGATGTTTAAATCTAGTACAAGTCTATGAGATGTTTCAATCTAGTACAAGTCTATGAGATGTTTCAATCTAGTACAAGTCTATGAGATGTTTCAATCTAGTACAAGTCTATGAGATGTTTCAATCTAGTACAAGTCTATGAGATGTTTCAATCTAGTACAAGTCTATGAGATGTTTAAATCTAGTACAAGTCTATGAGATGTTTCAATCTAGTACAAGTCTATGAGATGTTTCAATCTAGTACAAGTCTATGAGATGTTTCAATCTAGTACAAGTCTATGAGATGTTTCAATCTAGTACAAGTCTATGAGATGTTTCAATCTAGTACAAGTCTATGAGATGTTTCAATCTAGTACAAGTCTATGAGATGTTTAAATCTAGTACAAGTCTATGAGATGTTTCAATCTAGTACAAGTCTATGAGATGTTTCAATCTAGTACAAGTCTATGAGATGTTTAAATCTAGTACAAGTCTATGAGATGTTTCAATCTAGTACAAGTCTATGAGATGTTTCAATCTAGTACAAGTCTATGAGATGTTTCAATCTAGTACAAGTCTATGAGATGTTTCAATCTAGTACATGTCTATGGGATGTTTCAATCTAGTACAAGTCTATGAGATGTTTCAATCTAGTACAAGTCTATGAGATGTTTCAATCTAGTACAAGTCTATGAGATGTTTCAATCTAGTACAAGTCTATGAGATGTTTAAATCTAGTACAAGTCTATGAGATGTTTCAATCTAGTACAAGTCTATGAGATGTTTCAATCTAGTACAAGTCTATGAGATGTTTTAATCTAGTACAAGTCTATGAGATGTTTCAATCTAGTACAAGTCTATGAGATGTTTCAATCTAGTACAAGTCTATGAGATTTTTCAATCTAGTACAAGTCTATGAGATGTTTCAATGTGGTGCAAGTCTATGAGTTGTTTCAATCTAGTACAAGTCTATGAGATGTTTAAATGTGGTGCAAGTCTATGAGTTGTTTTAATGTAGTACTAGTCTATGAAATGTTTCAATCTAGTACAAGTCTATGAGATGTTTCAATCTTGTACATGTCTATGGGATGTTTCAATGTGGTGCAAGTCTATGAGTTGTTTCAATCTAGTACTAGTCTATGAGATGTTTCAATCTTGTACAAGTCTATGAGATGTTTCAATCTAGTACATTTCTATGAGATGTTTCAATCTAGTACAAGTCTATGAGATGTTTTAATGTGGTGCAAGTCTATGAGTTGTTTCAATCTAGTACTAGTCTATGAGATGTTTCAATCTAGTACAAGTCTATGAGTTGTTTCAATCTAGTACAAGTCTATGAGTTGTTTCAATCTAGTACAAGTCTATGAGATGTTTCAATCTAGTACAGATCTATGAGATGTTTCAATCTAGTACAAGTCTATGAGTTGTTTCAATCTAGTACTAGTCTATGAGATGTTTCAATCTAGTACAAGTCTATGAGATGTTTCAATCTAGTATAAGTCTATGAGATGTTTCAATCTAGTACTAGTCTATGAGATGTTTCAATCTAGTACAAGTCTATGAGATGTTTCAATCTAGTATAAGTCTATGAGATGTTTCAATCTAGTACAAGTCTATGAGTTGTTTCAATCTAGTACAAGTCTATGAGATGTTTCAATGTGGTGCAAGTCTATGAGTTGTTTCAATCTAGTACAAATCTATGAGTTGTTTCAATCTAGTACAAGTCTATGAGTTGTTTCAATCTAGTACAAGTCTATGAGATGTTTCAATCTAGTACAAGTCTATGAGATGTTTCAATCTAGTACAAGTCTATGAGATGTTTCAATCTAGTACAAGTCTATGAGTTGTTTCAATCTAGTACAAGTCTATGAGTTGTTTCAATCTAGTACAAGTCTATGAATTGTTTTAATCTAGTATAAGTCTATGAGTTGTTTCAATCTAGTACAAGTCTATGAGATGTTTCAATGTGGTGCAAGTCTATGAGTTGTTTCAATCTAGTACAAGTCTATGAGTTGTTTCAATCTAGTACAAGTCTATGAGATGTTTCAATCTAGTACAAGTCTATGAGTTGTTTCAATCTAGTACAAGTCTATGAGATGTTTCAATCTAGTACAAGTCTATGAGATGTTTCAATCTAGTACAAGTCTATGAGATGTTTCAATCTAGTACAAGTCTATGAGATGTTTCAATCTAGTACAAGTCTATGAGATGTTTCAATCTAGTACAAGTCTATGAGATGTTTCAATCTAGTACAAGTCTATGAGATGTTTCAATCTAGTACAAGTCTATGAGTTGTTTCAATCTAGTACAAGTCTATGAGATGTTTCAATCTAGTACAAGTCTATGAGATGTTTAAATCTAGTACAAGTCTATGAGATGTTTCAATCTAGTACAAGTCTATGAGATGTTTAAATCTAGTACAAGTCTATGAGATGTTTCAATCTAGTACAAGTCTATGAGATGTTTAAATCTAGTACAAGTCTATGAGATGTTTCAATCTAGTACAAGTCTATGAGATGTTTAAATCTAGTACAAGTCTATGAGATGTTTCAATCTAGTACAAGTCTATGAGATGTTTCAATCTAGTACAAGTCTATGAGATGTTTCAATCTAGTACAAGTCTATGAGATGTTTCAATCTAGTACAAGTCTATGAGATGTTTCAATCTAGTACAAGTCTATGAGATGTTTAAATCTAGTACAAGTCTATGAGATGTTTCAATCTAGTACAAGTCTATGAGATGTTTCAATCTAGTACAAGTCTATGAGATGTTTCAATCTAGTACAAGTCTATGAGATGTTTCAATCTAGTACAAGTCTATGAGATGTTTCAATCTAGTACAAGTCTATGAGATGTTTCAATCTAGTACAAGTCTATGAGATGTTTAAATCTAGTACAAGTCTATGAGATGTTTCAATCTAGTACAAGTCTATGAGATGTTTCAATCTAAAATTAGTCTATGAGTTGTTTCAATCTAGTACAAGTCTATGAGATGTTTCAATGTGTTACAAGTCTATGAGATGTTTCAATGTGGTACAAGTCTATGAGTTGTTTCAATCTTGTATAAGTCTATGAGATGTTTCAATGTGGTACAAGTCTATGAGTTGTTTCAATCTAGTACAAGTCTATGAGTTGTTTCAATCTAGTACAAGTCTATGAGATGTTTCAATCTAAAATTAGTCTATGAGTTGTTTCAATCTAGTACAAGTCTATGAGATGTTTCAATGTGTTACAAGTCTATGAGATGTTTCAATGTGGTACAAGTCTATGAGTTGTTTCAATCTAGTACAAGTCTATGAGTTGTTTCAATCTAGTACAAGTCAATGAGATGTTTCAATCTAGTACAAGTCTATGAGATGTTTCAATCTAGTACAAGTCTATGAGTTGTTTCAATCTAGTACAAGTCTATGAGTTGTTTCAATCTAGTACAAGTCTATGAGTCGTTTTAATCTAGTACAAGTCTATGAGTTCTTTCAATCTAGTACAAGTCTATGAGTTGTTTCAATCTAGTATAAGTCTATGAGTTGTTTCAATCTAGTACAAGTCTATGAGATGTTTCAATGTGGTGCAAATCTATGAGTTGTTTCAATCTAGTACAAGTCTATGAGTTGTTTCAATCTAGTACAAGTCTATGAGATGTTTCAATCTAGTACAAGTCTATGAGATGTTTCAATCTAGTACAAGTCTATGAGATGTTTCAATCTAGTACAAGTCTATGAGTTGTTTCAATCTAGTACAAGTCTATGAGTTGTTTCAATCTAGTACAAGTCTATGAGTCGTTTTAATCTAGTACAAGTCTATGAGTTCTTTCAATCTAGTACAAGTCTATGAGTTGTTTCAATCTAGTATAAGTCTATGAGTTGTTTCAATCTAGTACAAGTCTATGAGATGTTTCAATGTGGTGCAAATCTATGAGTTGTTTCAATCTAGTACAAGTCTATGAGTTGTTTCAATCTAGTACAAGTCTATGAGATGTTTCAATCTAGTACAAGTTTATGAGTTGTTTCAATCTAGTACAAGTCTTTGAGATGTTTCAATCTAGTACAAGTCTATGAGATGTTTCAATCTAGTACAAGTCTATGAGTTGTTTCAATCTAGTACAAGTCTATGAGATGTTTCAATCTAGTACAAGTCTATGAGATGTTTAAATCTAGTACAAGTCTATGAGATGTTTCAATCTAGTACAAGTCTATGAGATGTTTAAATCTAGTACAAGTCTATGAGATGTTTCAATCGAGTACAAGTCTATGAGTTGTTTCAATCTTGTATAAGTCTATGAGATGTTTCAATCTAGTACAAGTCTATGAGTTGTTTCAATCTAGTACAAGTCTATGAGTTGTTTCAATCTAGTACAAGTCTATGAGATGTTTCAATCTAAAATTAGTCTATAAGTTGTTTCAATCTAGTACAAGTCTATGAGATGTTTCAATGTGGTACAAGTCTATGAGATGTTTCAATGTGGTACAAGTCTATGAGTTGTTTCAATCTAGTACAAGTCTATGAGTTGTTTCAATCTAGTACAAGTCTATGAGATGTTTCAATGTGGTGCAAGTCTATGAGTTGTTTTAATCTAGTACAAGTCTATGAGTTGTTTCAATCTAGTACAAGTCTATGAGATGTTTCAATCTAGTACAAGTCTATGAGATGTTTCAATCTAGTACAAGTCTATGAGTTGTTTCAATCTAGTACAAGTCTATGAGTTGTTTCAATCTAGTACAAGTCTATGAGTTGTTTCAATCTAGTATAAGTCTATGAGTTGTTTCAATCTAGTACAAGTCTATGAGATGTTTCAATGTGGTGCAAGTCTATGAGTTGTTTCAATCTAGTACAAGTCTATGAGTTGTTTCAATCTAGTACAAGTCTATGAGATGTTTCAATCTAGTACAAGTCTATGAGTTGTTTCAATCTAGTACAAGTCTATAAGATGTTTCAATCTAGTACAAGTCTATGAGTTGTTTCAATCTAGTACAAGTCTATGAGATGTTTCAATCTAGTACAAGTCTATGAGATGTTTCAATCTAGTACAAGTCTATGAGATGTTTCAATCTAGTACAAGTCTATGAGATGTTTCAAACTAGTACAAGTCTATGAGATGTTTCAGTCTAGTACAAGTCTATGAGATGTTTCAATCTAGTACAAGTCTATGAGTTGTTTCAATCTAGTACAAGTCTATGAGATGTTTCAATGTGGTACAAGTCTATGAGATGTTTCAATCTAGTACAAGTCTATGAGATGTTTCAATCTAGTACAAGTCTATGAGATGTTTAAATCTAGTACAAGTCTATGAGATGTTTCAATCTAGTACAAGTCTATGAGATGTTTCAATCTAGTACAAGTCTATGAGATGTTTCAATCTAGTACAAGTCTATGAGTTGTTTCAATCTAGTACAAGTCTATGAGATGTTTCAATCTAGTACAAGTCTATGAGATGTTTCAAACTAGTACAAGTCTATGAGATGTTTTAGTCTAGTACAAGTCTATGAGATGTTTCAATCTAGTACAAGTCTATGAGATGTTTCAATCTAGTACAAGTCTATGAGATGTTTCAATCTAGTACAAGTCTATGAGATGTTTCAATCTAGTACAAGTCTATGAGTTGTTTCAATCTAGTACAAGTCTATGAGATGTTTCAATCTAGTACAAGTCTATGAGATGTTTAAATCTAGTACAAGTCTATGAGATGTTTCAATCTAGTACAAGTCTATGAGATGTTTAAATCTAGTACAAGTCTATGAGATGTTTCAATCTAGTACAAGTTTATGAGATGTTTCAATCTAGTACAAGTCTATGAGATGTTTCAATCTAGTACAAGTCTATGAGATGTTTCAATCTAGTACAAGTCTATGAGATGTTTCAATCTAGTACAAGTCTATGAGATGATTCAATCTAGTACAAGTCTATGAGATGTTTCAATCTAGTACAAGTCTATGAGATGTTTAAATCTAGTACAAGTCTATGAGATGTTTCAATCTAGTACAAGTCTATGAGATGTTTCAATCTAGTACAAGTCTATGAGATGTTTTAATCTAGTACAAGTCTATGAGATGTTTCAATCTAGTACAAGTCTATGAGATGTTTCAATCTAGTACAAGTCTATGAGATTTTTCAATCTAGTACAAGTCTATGAGATGTTTCAATGTGGTGCAAGTCTATGAGTTGTTTCAATCTAGTACAAGTCTATGAGATGTTTAAATGTGGTGCAAGTCTATGAGTTGTTTTAATGTAGTACTAGTCTATGAAATGTTTCAATCTAGTACAAGTCTATGAGATGTTTCAATCTTGTACATGTCTATGGGATGTTTCAATGTGGTGCAAGTCTATGAGTTGTTTCAATCTAGTACTAGTCTATGAGATGTTTCAATCTTGTACAAGTCTATGAGATGTTTCAATCTAGTACATTTCTATGAGATGTTTCAATCTAGTACAAGTCTATGAGATGTTTTAATGTGGTGCAAGTCTATGAGTTGTTTCAATCTAGTACTAGTCTATGAGATGTTTCAATCTAGTACAAGTCTATGAGTTGTTTCAATCTAGTACAAGTCTATGAGTTGTTTCAATCTAGTACAAGTCTATGAGATGTTTCAATCTAGTACAGATCTATGAGATGTTTCAATCTAGTACAAGTCTATGAGTTGTTTCAATCTAGTACTAGTCTATGAGATGTTTCAATCTAGTACAAGTCTATGAGATGTTTCAATCTAGTATAAGTCTATGAGATGTTTCAATCTAGTACTAGTCTATGAGATGTTTCAATCTAGTACAAGTCTATGAGATGTTTCAATCTAGTATAAGTCTATGAGATGTTTCAATCTAGTACAAGTCTATGAGTTGTTTCAATCTAGTACAAGTCTATGAGATGTTTCAATGTGGTGCAAGTCTATGAGTTGTTTCAATCTAGTACAAATCTATGAGTTGTTTCAATCTAGTACAAGTCTATGAGTTGTTTCAATCTAGTACAAGTCTATGAGATGTTTCAATCTAGTACAAGTCTATGAGATGTTTCAATCTAGTACAAGTCTATGAGATGTTTCAATCTAGTACAAGTCTATGAGTTGTTTCAATCTAGTACAAGTCTATGAGTTGTTTCAATCTAGTACAAGTCTATGAATTGTTTTAATCTAGTATAAGTCTATGAGTTGTTTCAATCTAGTACAAGTCTATGAGATGTTTCAATGTGGTGCAAGTCTATGAGTTGTTTCAATCTAGTACAAGTCTATGAGTTGTTTCAATCTAGTACAAGTCTATGAGATGTTTCAATCTAGTACAAGTCTATGAGTTGTTTCAATCTAGTACAAGTCTATGAGATGTTTCAATCTAGTACAAGTCTATGAGATGTTTCAATCTAGTACAAGTCTATGAGATGTTTCAATCTAGTACAAGTCTATGAGATGTTTCAATCTAGTACAAGTCTATGAGATGTTTCAATCTAGTACAAGTCTATGAGATGTTTCAATCTAGTACAAGTCTATGAGATGTTTCAATCTAGTACAAGTCTATGAGTTGTTTCAATCTAGTACAAGTCTATGAGATGTTTCAATCTAGTACAAGTCTATGAGATGTTTAAATCTAGTACAAGTCTATGAGATGTTTCAATCTAGTACAAGTCTATGAGATGTTTAAATCTAGTACAAGTCTATGAGATGTTTCAATCTAGTACAAGTCTATGAGATGTTTCAATCTAGTACATGTCTATGGGATGTTTCAATCTAGTACAAGTCTATGAGATGTTTCAATCTAGTACAAGTCTATGAGATGTTTCAATCTAGTACAAGTCTATGAGATGTTTTAATGTGGTGCAAGTCTATGAGTTGTTTCAATCTAGTACTAGTCTATGAGATGTTTCAATCTAGTACAAGTCTATGAGATGTTTCAATCTAGTACAAGTCTATGAGATGTTTCAATCTAGTACAAGTCTATGAGATGTTTCAATCTAGTACAGATCTATGAGATGTTTCAATCTAGTACAAGTCTATGAGTTGTTTCAATCTAGTACTAGTCTATGAGATGTTTCAATCTAGTACAAGTCTATGAGATGTTTTAATGTGGTGCAAGTCTATGAGTTGTTTCAATCTAGTACAAATCTATGAGTTGTTTCAATCTAGTACAAGTCTATGAGTTGTTTCAATCTAGTACAAGTCTATGAGATGTTTCAATCTAGTACAAGTCTATGAGATGTTTCAATCTAGTACAAGTCTATGAGATGTTTCAATCTAGTACAAGTCTATGAGTTGTTTCAATCTAGTACAAGTCTATGAGTTGTTTCAATCTAGTACAAGTCTATGAATTGTTTTAATCTAGTATAAGTCTATGAGTTGTTTCAATCTAGTACAAGTCTATGAGATGTTTCAATGTGGTGCAAGTCTATGAGTTGTTTCAATCTAGTACAAGTCTATGAGTTGTTTCAATCTAGTACAAGTCTATGAGATGTTTCAATCTAGTACAAGTCTATGAGTTGTTTCAATCTAGTACAAGTCTATGAGATGTTTCAATCTAGTACAAGTCTATGAGATGTTTCAATCTAGTACAAGTCTATGAGATGTTTCAATCTAGTACAAGTCTATGAGATGTTTCAATCTAGTACAAGTCTATGAGATGTTTCAATCTAGTACAAGTCTATGAGATGTTTCAATCTAGTACAAGTCTATGAGATGTTTCAATCTAGTACAAGTCTATGAGTTGTTTCAATCTAGTACAAGTCTATGAGATGTTTCAATCTAGTACAAGTCTATGAGATGTTTAAATCTAGTACAAGTCTATGAGATGTTTCAATCTAGTACAAGTCTATGAGATGTTTAAATCTAGTACAAGTCTATGAGATGTTTCAATCTAGTACAAGTCTATGAGATGTTTCAATCTAGTACATGTCTATGGGATGTTTCAATCTAGTACAAGTCTATGAGATGTTTCAATCTAGTACAAGTCTATGAGATGTTTCAATCTAGTACAAGTCTATGAGATGTTTTAATGTGGTGCAAGTCTATGAGTTGTTTCAATCTAGTACTAGTCTATGAGATGTTTCAATCTAGTACAAGTCTATGAGATGTTTCAATCTAGTACAAGTCTATGAGATGTTTCAATCTAGTACAAGTCTATGAGATGTTTCAATCTAGTACAGATCTATGAGATGTTTCAATCTAGTACAAGTCTATGAGTTGTTTCAATCTAGTACTAGTCTATGAGATGTTTCAATCTAGTACAAGTCTATGAGATGTTTTAATGTGGTGCAAGTCTATGAGTTGTTTCAATCTAGTACTAGTCTATGAGATGTTTCAATCTAGTACAAGTCTATGAGATGTTTCAATCTAGTACAAGTCTATGAGATGTTTCAATCTAGTACAAGTCTATGAGATGTTTCAATCTAGTACAGATCTATGAGATGTTTCAATCTAGTACAAGTCTATGAGTTGTTTCAATCTAGTACAAGTCTATGAGTTGTTTCAATCTAGTACAAGTCTATGAGTTGTTTCAATCTAGTACAAGTCTATGAGATGTTTCAATCTAGTACAGATCTATGAGATGTTTCAATCTAGTACAAGTCTATGAGTTGTTTCAATCTAGTACTAGTCTATGAGATGTTTCAATCTAGTACAAGTCTATGAGATGTTTCAATCTAGTATAAGTCTATGAGATGTTTCAATCTAGTACTAGTCTATGAGATGTTTCAATCTAGTACAAGTCTATGAGATGTTTCAATCTAGTATAAGTCTATGAGATGTTTCAATCTAGTACAAGTCTATGAGTTGTTTCAATCTAGTACAAGTCTATGAGATGTTTCAATGTGGTGCAAGTCTATGAGTTGTTTCAATCTAGTACAAATCTATGAGTTGTTTCAATCTAGTACAAGTCTATGAGTTGTTTCAATCTAGTACAAGTCTATGAGATGTTTCAATCTAGTACAAGTCTATGAGATGTTTCAATCTAGTACAAGTCTATGAGATGTTTCAATCTAGTACAAGTCTATGAGTTGTTTCAATCTAGTACAAGTCTATGAGTTGTTTCAATCTAGTACAAGTCTATGAATTGTTTTAATCTAGTATAAGTCTATGAGTTGTTTCAATCTAGTACAAGTCTATGAGATGTTTCAATGTGGTGCAAGTCTATGAGTTGTTTCAATCTAGTACAAGTCTATGAGTTGTTTCAATCTAGTACAAGTCTATGAGATGTTTCAATCTAGTACAAGTCTATGAGTTGTTTCAATCTAGTACAAGTCTATGAGATGTTTCAATCTAGTACAAGTCTATGAGATGTTTCAATCTAGTACAAGTCTATGAGATGTTTCAATCTAGTACAAGTCTATGAGATGTTTCAATCTAGTACAAGTCTATGAGATGTTTCAATCTAGTACAAGTCTATGAGATGTTTCAATCTAGTACAAGTCTATGAGATGTTTCAATCTAGTACAAGTCTATGAGTTGTTTCAATCTAGTACAAGTCTATGAGATGTTTCAATCTAGTACAAGTCTATGAGATGTTTAAATCTAGTACAAGTCTATGAGATGTTTCAATCTAGTACAAGTCTATGAGATGTTTAAATCTAGTACAAGTCTATGAGATGTTTCAATCTAGTACAAGTCTATGAGATGTTTCAATCTAGTACATGTCTATGGGATGTTTCAATCTAGTACAAGTCTATGAGATGTTTCAATCTAGTACAAGTCTATGAGATGTTTCAATCTAGTACAAGTCTATGAGATGTTTTAATGTGGTGCAAGTCTATGAGTTGTTTCAATCTAGTACTAGTCTATGAGATGTTTCAATCTAGTACAAGTCTATGAGATGTTTCAATCTAGTACAAGTCTATGAGATGTTTCAATCTAGTACAAGTCTATGAGATGTTTCAATCTAGTACAGATCTATGAGATGTTTCAATCTAGTACAAGTCTATGAGTTGTTTCAATCTAGTACTAGTCTATGAGATGTTTCAATCTAGTACAAGTCTATGAGATGTTTTAATGTGGTGCAAGTCTATGAGTTGTTTCAATCTAGTACAAATCTATGAGTTGTTTCAATCTAGTACAAGTCTATGAGTTGTTTCAATCTAGTACAAGTCTATGAGATGTTTCAATCTAGTACAAGTCTATGAGATGTTTCAATCTAGTACAAGTCTATGAGATGTTTCAATCTAGTACAAGTCTATGAGTTGTTTCAATCTAGTACAAGTCTATGAGTTGTTTCAATCTAGTACAAGTCTATGAATTGTTTTAATCTAGTATAAGTCTATGAGTTGTTTCAATCTAGTACAAGTCTATGAGATGTTTCAATGTGGTGCAAGTCTATGAGTTGTTTCAATCTAGTACAAGTCTATGAGTTGTTTCAATCTAGTACAAGTCTATGAGATGTTTCAATCTAGTACAAGTCTATGAGTTGTTTCAATCTAGTACAAGTCTATGAGATGTTTCAATCTAGTACAAGTCTATGAGATGTTTCAATCTAGTACAAGTCTATGAGATGTTTCAATCTAGTACAAGTCTATGAGATGTTTCAATCTAGTACAAGTCTATGAGATGTTTCAATCTAGTACAAGTCTATGAGATGTTTCAATCTAGTACAAGTCTATGAGATGTTTCAATCTAGTACAAGTCTATGAGTTGTTTCAATCTAGTACAAGTCTATGAGATGTTTCAATCTAGTACAAGTCTATGAGATGTTTAAATCTAGTACAAGTCTATGAGATGTTTCAATCTAGTACAAGTCTATGAGATGTTTAAATCTAGTACAAGTCTATGAGATGTTTCAATCTAGTACAAGTCTATGAGATGTTTCAATCTAGTACATGTCTATGGGATGTTTCAATCTAGTACAAGTCTATGAGATGTTTCAATCTAGTACAAGTCTATGAGATGTTTCAATCTAGTACAAGTCTATGAGATGTTTTAATGTGGTGCAAGTCTATGAGTTGTTTCAATCTAGTACTAGTCTATGAGATGTTTCAATCTAGTACAAGTCTATGAGATGTTTCAATCTAGTACAAGTCTATGAGATGTTTCAATCTAGTACAAGTCTATGAGATGTTTCAATCTAGTACAGATCTATGAGATGTTTCAATCTAGTACAAGTCTATGAGTTGTTTCAATCTAGTACTAGTCTATGAGATGTTTCAATCTAGTACAAGTCTATGAGATGTTTTAATGTGGTGCAAGTCTATGAGTTGTTTCAATCTAGTACTAGTCTATGAGATGTTTCAATCTAGTACAAGTCTATGAGATGTTTCAATCTAGTACAAGTCTATGAGATGTTTCAATCTAGTACAAGTCTATGAGATGTTTCAATCTAGTACAGATCTATGAGATGTTTCAATCTAGTACAAGTCTATGAGTTGTTTCAATCTAGTACAAGTCTATGAGATGTTTCAATCTAGTACAAGTCTATGAGTTGTTTCAATCTAGTACAAGTCTATAAGATGTTTCAATCTAGTACAAGTCTATGAGTTGTTTCAATCTAGTACAAGTCTATGAGATGTTTCAATCTAGTACAAGTCTATGAGATGTTTCAATCTAGTACAAGTCTATGAGATGTTTCAATCTAGTACAAGTCTATGAGATGTTTCAAACTAGTACAAGTCTATGAGATGTTTCAGTCTAGTACAAGTCTATGAGATGTTTCAATCTAGTACAAGTCTATGAGTTGTTTCAATCTAGTACAAGTCTATGAGATGTTTCAATGTGGTACAAGTCTATGAGATGTTTCAATCTAGTACAAGTCTATGAGATGTTTCAATCTAGTACAAGTCTATGAGATGTTTAAATCTAGTACAAGTCTATGAGATGTTTCAATCTAGTACAAGTCTATGAGATGTTTCAATCTAGTACAAGTCTATGAGATGTTTCAATCTAGTACAAGTCTATGAGTTGTTTCAATCTAGTACAAGTCTATGAGATGTTTCAATCTAGTACAAGTCTATGAGATGTTTCAAACTAGTACAAGTCTATGAGATGTTTTAGTCTAGTACAAGTCTATGAGATGTTTCAATCTAGTACAAGTCTATGAGATGTTTCAATCTAGTACAAGTCTATGAGATGTTTCAATCTAGTACAAGTCTATGAGATGTTTCAATCTAGTACAAATCTATGAGTTGTTTCAATCTAGTACAAGTCTATGAGATGTTTCAATCTAGTACAAGTCTATGAGATGTTTAAATCTAGTACAAGTCTATGAGATGTTTCAATCTAGTACAAGTCTATGAGATGTTTAAATCTAGTACAAGTCTATGAGATGTTTCAATCTAGTACAAGTTTATGAGATGTTTCAATCTAGTACAAGTCTATGAGATGTTTCAATCTAGTACAAGTCTATGAGATGTTTCAATCTAGTACAAGTCTATGAGATGTTTCAATCTAGTACAAGTCTATGAGATGATTCAATCTAGTACAAGTCTATGAGATGTTTCAATCTAGTACAAGTCTATGAGATGTTTAAATCTAGTACAAGTCTATGAGATGTTTCAATCTAGTACAAGTCTATGAGATGTTTCAATCTAGTACAAGTCTATGAGATGTTTTAATCTAGTACAAGTCTATGAGATGTTTCAATCTAGTACAAGTCTATGAGATGTTTCAATCTAGTACAAGTCTATGAGATTTTTCAATCTAGTACAAGTCTATGAGATGTTTCAATGTGGTGCAAGTCTATGAGTTGTTTCAATCTAGTACAAGTCTATGAGATGTTTAAATGTGGTGCAAGTCTATGAGTTGTTTTAATGTAGTACTAGTCTATGAAATGTTTCAATCTAGTACAAGTCTATGAGATGTTTCAATCTTGTACATGTCTATGGGATGTTTCAATGTGGTGCAAGTCTATGAGTTGTTTCAATCTAGTACTAGTCTATGAGATGTTTCAATCTTGTACAAGTCTATGAGATGTTTCAATCTAGTACATTTCTATGAGATGTTTCAATCTAGTACAAGTCTATGAGATGTTTTAATGTGGTGCAAGTCTATGAGTTGTTTCAATCTAGTACTAGTCTATGAGATGTTTCAATCTAGTACAAGTCTATGAGTTGTTTCAATCTAGTACAAGTCTATGAGTTGTTTCAATCTAGTACAAGTCTATGAGATGTTTCAATCTAGTACAGATCTATGAGATGTTTCAATCTAGTACAAGTCTATGAGTTGTTTCAATCTAGTACTAGTCTATGAGATGTTTCAATCTAGTACAAGTCTATGAGATGTTTCAATCTAGTATAAGTCTATGAGATGTTTCAATCTAGTACTAGTCTATGAGATGTTTCAATCTAGTACAAGTCTATGAGATGTTTCAATCTAGTATAAGTCTATGAGATGTTTCAATCTAGTACAAGTCTATGAGTTGTTTCAATCTAGTACAAGTCTATGAGATGTTTCAATGTGGTGCAAGTCTATGAGTTGTTTCAATCTAGTACAAATCTATGAGTTGTTTCAATCTAGTACAAGTCTATGAGTTGTTTCAATCTAGTACAAGTCTATGAGATGTTTCAATCTAGTACAAGTCTATGAGATGTTTCAATCTAGTACAAGTCTATGAGATGTTTCAATCTAGTACAAGTCTATGAGTTGTTTCAATCTAGTACAAGTCTATGAGTTGTTTCAATCTAGTACAAGTCTATGAATTGTTTTAATCTAGTATAAGTCTATGAGTTGTTTCAATCTAGTACAAGTCTATGAGATGTTTCAATGTGGTGCAAGTCTATGAGTTGTTTCAATCTAGTACAAGTCTATGAGTTGTTTCAATCTAGTACAAGTCTATGAGATGTTTCAATCTAGTACAAGTCTATGAGTTGTTTCAATCTAGTACAAGTCTATGAGATGTTTCAATCTAGTACAAGTCTATGAGATGTTTCAATCTAGTACAAGTCTATGAGATGTTTCAATCTAGTACAAGTCTATGAGATGTTTCAATCTAGTACAAGTCTATGAGATGTTTCAATCTAGTACAAGTCTATGAGATGTTTCAATCTAGTACAAGTCTATGAGATGTTTCAATCTAGTACAAGTCTATGAGTTGTTTCAATCTAGTACAAGTCTATGAGATGTTTCAATCTAGTACAAGTCTATGAGATGTTTAAATCTAGTACAAGTCTATGAGATGTTTCAATCTAGTACAAGTCTATGAGATGTTTAAATCTAGTACAAGTCTATGAGATGTTTCAATCTAGTACAAGTCTATGAGATGTTTCAATCTAGTACATGTCTATGGGATGTTTCAATCTAGTACAAGTCTATGAGATGTTTCAATCTAGTACAAGTCTATGAGATGTTTCAATCTAGTACAAGTCTATGAGATGTTTTAATGTGGTGCAAGTCTATGAGTTGTTTCAATCTAGTACTAGTCTATGAGATGTTTCAATCTAGTACAAGTCTATGAGATGTTTCAATCTAGTACAAGTCTATGAGATGTTTCAATCTAGTACAAGTCTATGAGATGTTTCAATCTAGTACAGATCTATGAGATGTTTCAATCTAGTACAAGTCTATGAGTTGTTTCAATCTAGTACTAGTCTATGAGATGTTTCAATCTAGTACAAGTCTATGA